>VDFB02196552.1:0-17909 GCA_007258455.2 Sequoia sempervirens | reverse complement strand
AATAAACACACTCGTTGATTAAAATTAAAACCCTTGAACACTTTATTTAGAAAACACTTGAATTTCTTGAACAAATCCTTACAATTCTTGTTCAAGCTCTAATCTCAAAACCTATGTGTGTAAATGATAAAAAGGTAAAGTGTTCCACTATTTTCTATATTTTTGTAAAATCTCTATTCTAAAAAATCACTCCCTAATTCCTTTTATTAGAAATCTTAATTAAAGTAAAATGAATAAATTCTTCTTTTGGCCAAGAATACACAATTATATAACATAAATCAACTTATGCACAATCTTTAACTAAAGGAATTTTATTTTTAATAATTAAATATTACTATGTCGAGAGGCATTCTAATAGCAAGGAATTCCATGTCGTGATTATGTACATAAAAACCTTTAACTTAATTTTTACACATTTACACATGAAGTAATTAATATTTAATATAAACATTATTTTAATGATGTCAATAAAATAAAATAAAAAAGCTCGAAAATAAACAAAATATTTTTTAAATAAATAGCTAATATCTCTTCATAATTTTTAGATAGATGTGTTTAAGATATGTATACTATTCTTATTCTAATTCAAATATGCATCCTTTAATTAATTGAAATTTATCTTATGATTGTTTTTTTTATAATTTATCTATTCTATAAATTTATATTTAGAGTTTGCAGAATAAATCAAGTAAACTAGTACAATTACAAGTCAATTATATTTTGACTATTTAATTTATTTATAAATAAAAAATAATAAAATCTAATTAATACTAATTCTAATTTATTTAATTTTCTTTAATTCATTTAAAAGGGCTATTGCTTTGCAACCCTAGTTTAAATGTTTAAAATACTTCATCCACCTTTTTCAATGTGTTGGAAAAGGAACCATCACAAACTAAACATACCTTAACAATATTTATTAGATAATGATAATTCATATAATTTTTATAATCCACTATCAAACAATCAAAGCAAGTTTTTATTTTTTTTTGCAGTGCATCTGGTAAACATTTTTCACTGATTAGTGATGCTCGCACAACACGCCCTTCGGGGACAAGAGGAGACTAGACCTCGTGACCTCTTGCCTGCTTTAGCGAATCGAATTAGACTCCCACCCATCAATACATGAAAATTGATTGAACAATCAAATCATCATTAATATACATGTCATTTAGTAAGCAATGGTGATAAATACTTCCATATAAACCGCCATTAAGCAAGGTCTGTACGGCTAATTCCCTATTAACCTTATAATCTAAATAAGTCAGAAATTAGTCATGTTACAGTTTGTTACTTAGCTTATAGCTACCGATGTATAGAGATACAAGAATGGTTTTGACTTTTCTCTTGTTGTTCAAAGGATTTGGGTATATCAGAGAAGCATCTTTCTGATTTTTTTGCACAATTCGATTAAGATGATTTTGAAAATATTCAAGTTGAGAAATGTGTACCTTTGTTTTCCACAACATCAAAATTAGTCAAAGGCGGATCTTGAGAAGCTTGAACAGGTTTTATGACATCTTGAGCATAATCTTTGATGGGATTTTGTTCCATATGAATAACCTTTGCAGAAACCAAAGACCTAATCGATGCTACAACTGCTTAAGAGTGGAGGATGGAATAACACTGTTATCGATATGTAAAACCTGGTGCAAATCCACACGCAGGTAGAAAAATGATCATCTTTCACGTGTTACTCCAATTCATGCATAACCCAAGTCCAAGATACACTACGTAATTAAATTGTCCACACTCTTTTAGTTTGTCTTGCTGTTTTACTTGTACATACGTTAGTGTAAATCAGCGTGTTACGCCTTGACTTTCATATAAATCCAACTGCTCTTAACAAAGATTGAAAGCACTATTGTGTTTGACGCATTCCTTAAGATGCAAAACAAAACTTACAACGCATAGTGTTATATTAGACATTATAACGTCAAATTACATTTGGTCAAGATATCAAAGTAAGAGATGAAAGTTTCATTTCAGTTGTCTTGAAATGAATTTGTTTAGAGATTAGTAGGTGTCTTAAATACAAAAGAAAATAAAGTGCAGTTTGTTAATTTTGAATTACATTTATGCTTTGTTGACTAGCTTCTCTCTCTTGATTGAGTTGTGTGTATGGTATGCTTTCAATTTGATCATTCTCATAACCAACGCTTGAAGTAGTCATGTCTTGGTCACTACTGTTAAAAAAAGAGAAAAGTGTTTGTTAGACTTTATGACGCATGTAAAGGTACAAAACAACTTTCCATGTCAATAAATATAGGTACCATGAAAAATTAGCCAAAGAGACTAAGAAAGTGCAGGTTGGATGCTTACTATAAAGAATAAATGGTAAGGCCAACTACCACAATTCCAAGAGCAACAAAATATAACCATTCAACCTGTATGACAAAATGACGCAATGGTTCTTAGAAATTTCATAGAAGACTCAGTAAAAGCAGTAATTATCGTACATGAATAGAGGACATTATGAAATATTATGATTCATTGAATTATGAGCTGACTAAACGTCTAAGATTTCTTTTGGTAAAAATAATCTTACTCACCTCTTGGTGATAAAAGAATATACGAATAATTACTGCCCACATATCAGAAGTCAAAAGTGAAAGATTAAAAAGGGTTGCTCCACTCATCTGTGAGAGACAATGAAGATAACATATCGGTCATGATAAACATTAATGGAATAAATGAACGAAGGGATTATTTGCATAAAAAATCAGTGCATAAAGATCATTAGTAGAAATGCTATATATCCTGTTAATAATCATTCAGTTTCATTTTATTGACCTTACGCTTCAACTCATGCTCGGCATTCAAATATACCATTTTAAAGAGTTCCGTTTATAGAAAAAATCAAGGATCCATAGCTTATTGTAAAACACCACTTAAGTTGTTGATGCCTTTGGCTGCATACAAAACTGACAGTTTCAACTAGGGACAAATTCATCATGCTGCGAAGAGTGCATTGCATAAAGCATGCGAACTCCATACTTTGAACCTTCCAATTGTATGATGTTTTTGAATCAGTCATAAAGCATAAGGACTTCCTACTTTAATCCTTTCGTGTTCAATTAAAGAATAGAACTTGTGAGCAATAAAGTAATTAATGAAAATATTCGTATTTGATGTATTGTACAATGGAATATCCATGCTAATTATGTATCAGATTGGTATCAGAGCATGTTTTCCTTGTGCTTGTAGGGTTTGCTATCATGTTTCCCATCAACTAAAGCTTGCACATGGATGCTCCATTGCATCAACATTCTCCAACATCAAAGAAGTAGTCCACTATTCTTGGTCCACAAAAATTTAGAGACTAGGTGGAAGAACCCCTTTTGATGACAAAAGAATAAAAAAAGATCATTGTGAAATTGCAGAAGAATAAAAAAAATCATTTTGGGCTAATACATGCTGACCTTAGTCTAGCAAATGAGAACTCTTGATCTAAAGTGAGAGTATGCATACTGAAATATACATCAATTTGAGTGATCCAATTGCCAAGCTTCTCTACATCAAAATCTCCTTCAAATGAAGGTGTCTCAATCTTGTCCTCCACTTTGAATAGAAACTTGTTTAAAAGACTTTTATCAACCTTTTAAGACTTTCCTTCATTGGATTTGGGTTTGTCATCATCAAATCTCTCCAAGAGGACTTCCATAAGGCCTTTTCATGGTCTCCAATGATTGGGACAAACTTGGAATGGCATTCTCCATCCTTTGGAATCTTTCTTCAACATCCACATAATCCCTTTCTTCTGCCATGCTTCTCAACTCCTTCCACTCGTAGGATTCAATGTCTCTTTGCAAAGGTAAAATTTTGTTTCCATCTGAATTAGCTATGGTCATGAAACAACAAAACCCTCACAAAACACCTCCCAAAAGAATAAACTTGCTCTAATATCACATGATCCATAAACTATAAGGATATTCCATAACTAGTTTGCCAATAATAGCTATTGTTAGTTTTACGATTGTGAACATCAAATGAGTAAATGACTTAAGAAAATGAAATGAGAAAATATGAGACAACAAAAGAGAATTCAACACCATAAAACATGGCCAGCATACATTGAAGAAACTCCTAGTGGGTAAAAACTCCAGCAAATATGAATATACACTCATTTGGTACTCTTTAACAATTATAATTGATTCCCAAACTTTAGGCTTACACGAGCACTTAAACAAAATTAGGACTGTCCTACAAGACCAATTACAAGTCTCAAATAACACTCCCCTACCCTTGATCTATGCAACAATCATAAAACTATGAAAACAACTAGACGAATTCTCACTAAAACAACTCTCAACAAAAGAATTAAGCCCCAAGCTTCTCAAATTTGAAAGCCAAGAGGTTATAAATAACCTCTCCTACCATAAGGAAGATGGAATGACCATCCAAATGCCAGAGGAAGAGGAAAATTTCAGAATTTCGAACATTACTAGACATGCAAACTATTGTGACAATTTTTCTGCTCTTTCTAAAGAGGCAATCATGCATTTGTGGCAGTTGCAAAGAGATCGCACAGTAGAAAATGAATAGCTGCAATAGATGATGATTTTTTCATGTTATTCGTGATTTTGCTGCCTATGCAAACTAGTAATTTTACGAAAACGAGAAAAAAACTTTGTTTCTTTGTGTCTTCCCGTCAACAAAAGCCTATGTCTTCCCATCAACTGAAGCCTACAAATGAATATCTCATTCCATCCTAAACATTCCCCAGCATCAAAGGAGATAGTAGATAGGCAATAGACTTAGGACATAGGAGGACAGGTTGCAAGAAAGCAATATATGTGTTGATATACGTTGATTGGATTACTAGGATATGGTTGACTAGTTTGCAAGTTGTGATTTCATTAGATAACTTTGTAGTGATGATTGTTCCTATTTATCTTTTCCACCCTTTTGGATCAAGATAATTCGTTAGCATTGTGATCCAAAAAGTGCATTAGAATAATAATTTATAATTTTAAAAACTTAATAAATTGGTGATTTGGAATTGTCGGTTAGTCAAGTAGTTGATTGGTTGTCACTCACATAACTCTTTTAAGTGGTTGTGTAGAAACCCTTGTTTCCGCTAACTTCTGATCTGACTGTTTTTTGATTGTTTTTGTGTATTTTGGTTTTTTTTGAGTTTTTTGTGCATAAATGATATAATGCGACTTTGCAAGAATTTGATATAAAATTCAAATAAAATCATTCAACTCTGGAAATGATAGAAACTATTGAAAATACTGATGCCAGACTATTTATTTATCTTCTGGAATGATTACAAATAAGATCCAATAACATGCAATCAAAAAGGCAATGATATTTTGATGAAACCTGATTATTGCAGCAAGCTGAAAGAGTACTTGAGATGGTATGGCTTCAATATAAGCTTCTTCTCCCTCCGTCTGATTCTCAAGAAATGGTCCAGATGCTGAGGCGCCACAAAGAATGAAGACCAAAGTCCAAAAGTATAGGCGATTTGCACAAGACACAAGTACGGCTTGAAATTGAAGAAGTACGGCCTTAGAATATGATGCGCCTAGGTTTGAAGAATGCTAGCTGGATGAAACCCAAACAAAACTCTGAAGATGAATGATCTGTGAATGTTCTGTGATAACTCCTGAATGAAGATATCTCTCTGAAAGCAATAAATCAACTGTTATTTCACAGTCTCTGAATTGCAACACTGAAGATGGCTCATTCTCCAATGCCTGTAGACAACAGAAACCCTAGGCTTCGTTCTCCGGAAGAAGACTTGCTCAAAAATTCAATATTCAATATCATAATGCTTGAATTCCAATGAAACCCTTATATCTCCTCAAAAGTGCGAATTCTCTCAAAAAGGCATCATTAAAATAAATTCGAACTTTTCTTTAATTATTTCAATAGTCTTCGATCACATTTTAATTATAAATTATAATCAAAGATGGCCCCTTCCATGATGGGCGACCCTTTTATTCACTTTAAGTTATAATATTAAAATATTATAACTTTATAATATAAGCTCCAAAATAATTAATATTTAATTAATCAATTAAATATTAATATCTCCTCAAAATGTGTCCGATTCACGAACCGACTGAAGCTGGTCACTAAGTGAATGATTCCGCATAGATCAATCCATACTGCTAAAAATAGCAACTTCGCAAATGGTGTCCGAATGAGCCCAACGAAAACCAACAGTCAAGAATTGACAACCAGCTGCCAAGCTCCATCAAGACCCTCTATTCATCCTATCGCCTCACGAGGGTCGCATAATAGGCTAATCATATGCTCTCGAGAGATGTCAACTAGAAGGGACATGACAGTTGTTGAATCCAAAGATGTAACTTGACTGATCCTAATCCAAGAATGAATAAAACAATTCTGTTTTTCGTTTGAGATTGTGTGTTCTATGCTCAAATTACCAACAATAGTAAACTCAACACAAATATAAGTGTGGTAGAAAATCAAAAAGGAAAATTTCTCATGATTTTTATGCATTGAACAAGGTCCAATAACTTTCTGTGGGCAGGCTGACTTCCTTTATTGAATCCATAACAGTTGCACGATCATGCTTCTACAACCCAATTCCTCTAACAAACTCAAAATTTGGAAAAATAAAAGAACAATTCGACCCAAAAAAGGCTAAAATACACTTCGATAATACATTCCTCCTTCCTAATAGCAAAATAATAGATTTAGAATTAACTAACTACAACCTTGTAAAATGATGTTAGAAAACAGGCAATAATATTAAGAAATTCCATAGTTTCAAGCCAAAAATGGGGGTGCAAGGAGAGTGGTTGTAAGAGAAATATTTCTTTAGTAGCTTCCCATGTGGCTACAAGTCTCCTTAGGGTGCATTTCTTGCTCGTCCATGAATTATCCCTTCCAATTCTAAGTGATTCCAATTACTCAAGCAACATATGGCTTATCAAGTACCTGCTTGCTATAGTGCTTGTTAGTTGTAACAAGTTCTTTACTGATGGCGAAATTTATTCTGTACTCCCCCAAGTTTTTAGGACAAGGGTAGCAAGGGATAGGGGGATTTGTTTCAAGGATAGGATTTTTGTAAGGCCATTTTTTTGAGGACAACTAGTAAAAAATTGGATTTTTTTAAAATGTAAGGAAATTTCAAATGTTCATACGATAAGATTGATTAGGCATTCATCATAGACATTATAGAACCTTTGTGAGCATGGGTAATTGAATAGGAATTATGATGTTCTTTATATATAAATGAGCATGAGATAATGAAGACATGCCTGACTAGTGTGTATATTCAGGTGAGGGATTTACTATTGAAGTTTTCTTGAAGCCTTCAAAATTGCATGTTCTACTCTTAAATTCATTAACAAAGAGAAATGATTAAGTAAAAAGATAATTGACTATGCTCCAATTTGACCTCAGCTAGGATACTAATGGATGGGATTGTTCTATGAGTTTTTTGTGCAAGGCATGATTGATACATTTTTGCATTATGAAAGTGGCATTTCCTGTTGACTATAAATTAACTCATATTCAACAATATAATGACTATACGATGGCAACTTTGTCTGTGACAATCCTTGTATACTAAACAGGTTGTCAGATGTATGAAACAAGATAATCCTTGACTATGACTTCAATTCTAAAGATACAAAGATCTGCAATAGGGGATATTAGATTTTGTGATCATGTTTAATCGTTGGTCTATTACTTGGTTAGACTTATAGTTTGGTAAGGGTTTGGGGCAACACCCCTATCAAGATTGAGGGGCATCACCCCTTGTGGGGGTTTGGGGGTAGCAGCCCTTGCGATCTTTGAGGGCAATGCCCCTAGCACGTTATAGGATAGGGTTGAGGGATGAAGCCCCTACTACCAAGACCAAAATAATACCTTCAAAACCACATAGACCTTCATGGTGCACACTATTTTCATATTTTTTTGTAAATCTTAGATGTGCATGTCATAAACCAAATAGGCATTGAAAGGTTATAAGTTTTTTTTAAAAAGGTAACTAAAACGTGTCTGGGTACATAAGCTATCCCTAGGATAGTAGGGGACATCTAGATGTCTCTTGGCTGTCTCCAAAAGTACCTTGGCATCCCTAAAAAAATTGTGTATCGGGTATGTTTCCAATTTTTTTGCAAAATAGGGGATGGAGTGGGGACGTTTCCTACCCATCCCCGCACCCTCAAAATGTCATCTATGGGGGATAGGGTCATATTTGGCAGAGGATGTGTCCCTAGGGAGCATAGAATTCATTTAGTGGATACCATTATTTAATAATTCTTTTATGCTAGTACAATGCAAATTCATTTCAACCTTAGCCCTCCTTCAGACTTTCTTGTTCTCTTTTTTGTTCTTGACATGAAAAAAAATATTTGGTGGTGTCTAAATTGATCTCAAAATTTTAGTTTCTATCAATTATTTTTCTCTTTCAAGGTCTTAAATCCTTGTAATTGGTGAAAGTAAACTGACCTGTAGAAGAAAAGGCACAAATGTATAGAATGCAAACATTGATACTCCAAAGCCAAGGAAGAGAATAACCTGCATAAGACAACAAGACATTGCCTATGAAAACTGAAATTTATTGCCATTCTTTTCTTGTAAATGAAAATTTGAAATTTATTGCATTCTTTTCTAGTAAATTTAAGCTTATATCAATTTGTCAAAATGCAAAATTAATGCCACATTATGCATCGATTCATTTAAGTTCAAAGCATTCATACTAGCTGATATTGGGGGCAAATGCTTAGTTGAAACAGAGTGTCATGCTAAATAAAGATCTCCATGAAATCCCTACCTTAACTGAACATCTTCTTCCTAGTATACCCATTGTATCTTAATAATATGCAATTAGGGAGTCTAATAAATTTAATTGTTATACTCCAACAAGAGATACGTTTTAGGGAGTTACACACCATTGGTCTCATTTCTAAGATCTAAACTCTACTAGTAAAAGGTTGCTTGGTGAAGAGGCCCAGGAAATTTTATTCTGCAGATGTGTTAAATGGAAATAGACTATGTTCTCTTCTCAAATATGGCCTGAAATAAAGTCTTATGAGATATCCAAAATGTCAAAAAAGGTAGCAATATGATGTATAAGACCATATAAAAACTTTTTAGATTTCCAATCCAAATCATATAGATAAGATCACATTTGAATCTAGACAGATCATAGGGACTAGAAGACATCTAAAGGGTTGCACATTAGCATTATAACAAACAACCTATCAACAAATTCCTCAAATGGAAAGGATTTCCTAAAAGATTCTACCTAGCGAAAGCTGATATTCCATGAATATGCAGGAGAACATGAATTTCTTATTCATATTCTTACACAAATTAAATGTCATGTCCCCTTCTTGAGGTCGATCAATTCACTTATATTTTGGGGCTCAGTTATTGTCTTATTTGGGAAATTTTAGTGTTGCTTTATGAGGTCTTCTATCTGAGATTTTATGGCCTATTTATTTGATTATTAAAAAGGTATGTTTTTCTTTATTTACTTTTGGAGGAAAAAACAATTATTAAGGGCCCAACTTGTAGCCCCCAACAAAGCCAAAGTAAGCACCCTCCTTTCACTATCCATTATTGTCATCTGAAAATTCAAACTTTCAAATCTGTGCAAACAAGGATGAATCCCCTTAGCTGCAAATTCCAGAGGACGAAAACCCTTGCATTCATTGTGGATTTGGGGACGAAGACCCTTAAATCCAATTGGGCCAATTCTACTTCAAGGATTGTGATTGAACTCATTGGTACAAATGGAAACCATTATTAATTGCAAGCAAATTCGTGTCTTGATCAAATTATTGCAAAAATGGAGCAGCGCCTAATTCAAGGGATTATCGCTTTAGTGTGATTTAATCACTGTTTCAGGGCTGTATTGTAGGTCTAGTCACTCCTACATGCTGCCTCCATAAGTCAGAACCCAGCACTGATCATCTAGGGCTGATCGCCTATTTTTGAGGGCTTTGGAACAGGATGCTGCATCATGTACCAGGTCTGAGCAGTCCCACCTTGCTGTGCCAGCTAATGAGGGTTCATTTATTTGTTTCAATTATTTTACTATCGACCAGATCTGGAAAGTTTACAATTGAGTTTGGCATTGTTTACTCTTGAGGTTGATCGCTGTTTAGATTAAGATAAAGCTGGAAACTATTCACGTCTTCTGAAATTCATAACTGAGGTCTAGGACTAGCGGTTTCCAGCCTTTCTTGTTCCATACCAGTCATCATTTATTCTGAAATTTGCATTTTACTGCTCATAATTAGTGTAGGATTTCAATTTCATAGATTAGCTTTCCATTTCAAGTTATCCTATAAAAATATTACAAATTTACCTAGGGTTTGGTTGTTCAATTTAGCATTTACTTTCTGCATTTGCTTTTAGTTATTTAATAATCAGAAAATACGAAAAAAAGTCATATATTTTCAAAAAAAGAAAGAAAGGGACATCACATTAAAGCAACTTTAGCATGTTTAACTATGCATTGGGGTGCATACAACTGTGATCTTCCAGTTACCTTGTTTATTTTGCAGATGCATTGTACCATAGACCAACAAATCTTTAAAGTTCGCTTAGCTCACCAAGTTTGGTTTTTAAACATTTTGTTAAATGGTTATCCATGTACACAGTAGATATCAAGCCCTTGTGATTTCTTAAAGGGAATGTCAAATCACTTAGTCTCTTTAATTGTAAAGCTTTGATATTATTTTCTGTGTCAAAGGACTCATGGCAATAAAAAGAATTGATAGGATTCAACAATTACGTCTTCCTTGTAATAACCACCCTCAATTCTTTTTTGAAAAAATACGTTAACCTCAAAGTAAATGAAAGCATAACAACTTCCCTTCCACTTTCCGATTACCCAGATCCCGGATTGGGCAAGGTAAGAGCATATAGTGTCAAGATTACAATTATACTTGAAATGAAGCAGCTGAAAGCAATCCACTTATCCAATGGGGGTTAGCTTAGCACTTCCAATTTTCAATGGGGAAGCTCATACAATATTGGAAATGTAAAGCCAATTCTGCCACTTTTCGAAGGTGAGTGAATACAACAAGAAAGAACAACTCTCCCATTTTTCAGTGGTGAGTGAATATAATAAGCAAGAGCAACTCTTCCACTTTTCAGCAGTGAGTGAGAACCAATGAGCCACTTATTCAGTGGGGTAAGTAACTGAAGAGCACAAAGATATACTGAGAGTGGCGGAGGGAGGGGGGAGGAGGGGTGAATCAGTATATCTATAAACTTTTACCCTTTACAACCTTTATCAACTTCAAATTCAAACACAAATCAACTATGCAAGAATATCTCAATATGAACAAGTTGACACCAAGATTTTACGTGGAAACCCTTATGAGATAAAACCATGATACAAACAATGTACTTTATGAATTATATAAACTTTTACAATGAATGTAAGAACCAACCTACTTGAATCACCAATTCGTATTTTAGTAGGCACCAACCTACAAAGAGCACCAACCCTTAATTCTGATTTAGTAGGCACCAACCTACAAGGAGCTTCAACCCCTAATTCTGTTCTAGTAGGCACCAAACTACAACGAGCACCAACCCCTAATGTTCGTAGGCATCAACCTACTTGAGGCTTCAACCCCACTTGCCAAGCACCAACTTAGCAAAAATAATAATTTGAAGAATAATGTTCCACCTTCAATGTTGCTTCACCAATGGATGATGGACAATTTCACTCAAACACTCTTCCTCTTGAATTTATCTTTCAAATCTGATTCAACATATGCACAATTTCTTTCTTCAAATCTGATCCAAACTATGCTTCACAATTCCTTCATGAAATCTGCAAATACTCTTCTAGATCTTCTTCTTTATACCAGCATATTCTTCTTTATACTCTGCCTCATATGTATGATAAAAACTTCTTCATATGTCTAATCAGATCTACCTTCAACCTGATCACTAAACTGTTGTAGTCTTGTTTTATTGCTTACTCATTCTTTATGATATCTTATTCACAGACATGATTTTTGTTTACCACACTTGCTCTCTTGTTCACAATTCTTTAAATCTGCATTTATATATCTTTGCTGATATATATATATATATTATATATATATATATATATATATATATATATATATATAACTTATATTTATTACTCAACACACAGGACTGCTGGGATATATATATGATTGAAATATTCCCCCTTAATTTTTTCCCCAAAATTAGACACACAAACCAGCATCAAACCACTGATTAGTGTTAGCTCGAAATGCAAATCAGCATGAAAAATAACTCTAACCAAGAATGTTCACCAAGATCCCAATGTGGGCAAGGTGATAGCATATGGTTAGAGGATCATTAGGAATAAACTAAACTGAAATTACAATTCATCTACTGATGTAGGCATCCACAAGCAGTGGGAATACTCCACTTATTCAGTGGGTGAGATTATTACATTATTAAGGTGGCAAACCAGCCATTAAATCCTCTCTTCCACTTATTTTCGTGGGGGGAAAAACAATCCACACAACCACTTATTTTGTGGGGGGAAACTTACAAACAAGAAAGATGTTTATTCTATAACTCAACCACTCAATTGTGGGAGTGTAAACAAATATAAGTTGCAGCAATAAGATAAATAGCTGTTAGTACTACTAACTAGCTTTACAATGAATGAAAAGAGCTGCAAACTAGAAAGATAAGCTTCCAGAATCGCGCACTAGTTAGAGTAACACTTCCTCTAACATTTACAATGCCAAAAAGATATAGAATTGAAGCTCAACCAGAAAATAACTATTTTTTACTAAGTCTGATCAGAAACAGTATTAACAGAAAATCAGACCAGCAACATGAAGACTCACAAAAATGGACGTATCTTCTCTGAATCAACTCGGAATGCCTCCAAACCACAGTTGAACAATAGCTAGAGGCATGGCGCCCAAACTCCAAGGTGAATTCGAGCCAGAAACAACAACAATTGGCACGAATTTCAATGCACACCCAAAATGGTACGGCCCCCTTGAGGAGGTCGATTTCCTCTAGAAAAATCAGCTCTCAATATTAAAATCTGAAACTTTGCAAGAAGGGTCGCCCCTCACAGTGATACAGCTCGGACGAATACCCAAAATGAATTAAAAATCTGTGACAAAGCTATGAACAGAAAATAGCTTTAGTCATGTCAAAACCAGCAACTCAGAAACAGGCTATACATCAGCAACCTGTTAGAAATATCAGAAAATGAAGCTCTGTCTGCACCTCTGAATGAAGTACAGTCTCATATCTCCACCTAGGAAGCCATAGTTTCAAGCCTGAAGGATGGATTGAATTTGCTAAGCTTCCCCTTAGCTAGGTTCTGGATTCAGTCTAGCAGCATAACTTTGCTTTCCAAAACATAACATAATTAGCTCTCCAAAATGCATCAATATATAAGCTTCAAATGGCAAATGAAACACTCTGAATTCCATGAAGTCGAATCACTTCAGCTTCCAAAAGGGACGCCACCGTCAACCATTCACTTTATTTTAAAACAATAAAATATTATTCAACTTCCTTTAGGCGTCCAACTTCACATTGCAATAATAAAGCATTTAATAAAATATTAAATGTTCAAATAGCCCCTTAATGTCCCCTCTTTAAAACAACATGAAGTTATCAAGCCTAGGTGTGGGGTACAACTTAAAAACATGAAATTGACTAAGTGTAAAACTCAGTCCAAGGAGGTAGCCAAAAGCAATGCCCAAGCTGCAACTGATAAATTGCTAAAAATAACAAACTGACAAAAGCCAAACTCGACCAAAATGATGATGATGCTTCTGCCATAAATGAACTTACTAAAAATAGCAAATTCCAAAAATAGTAAGTTAACTTCAAAACCACCAGAAAGCCAAACTAATCAACCAAACTGAACTGCAACTGATTGAGCTGTTGCTAGAGAGATACTGCTAAAAGATAGACTTACCAAAGATAGCAAACTGCTATAAATAGTAAGTTTTGCACAACTTCCTCTGAACGTCAACCGAGCAATATCACGACTTACTATAAATAGTAAGTGTTTCCAAATATCATTTGAGCACAAACTAGGCAAACAACATGATTTACTATAAATAGTAAGTGCCCAGAAAGGATGTCAGATTCAGATGCATGTCACACCACCTTGGAGGTCTTTGAAAAACTAGAAAAACCCATAAACCTTTCCTACATGCAAGGTATCTGCCAAAAATTGCATGTCATTATCTTAACATGCATGTTACCTCATCTTGAAGCTCTCCAAAAACCTAGAAAGCTCCACTAGACATGCGTCAGAAAACACACATGCAAGCCTTCAAAATTGCAACTGAAAGTAGAAATCCTAATTTCCAAATTTTCTTAGCCTACGAGTTTCCGAAAATATGCTAAATCCTCAAGAAGAGCGTAGGGCTAAAATGGGGACATTACAATGATGTCTTTTTCTACTCCCACTTACTTTTGCTTATGCACACACTTTCACATACAAATTTGCATCTTACTTTTCTTCACACAAATCTGCATAAGATGAGCTTCTTAAATCTTCATGTATTCTTCTTGTGATGAATGATTTTTCCTTTTATTTCACATACAACACTTTTCTTCCTCTTTAGATGATATACATTTTATGCCCACTACCACCATATTAAAACTGGATTGAACTTTATATATAGATCTCTTTGTATCAAGAGATACAACCTTTGAAAACAATGTGCCTTTTGATAATCTATTTGCACCACTTCAGATCTGCCTTAATGTATTAGTTTGCTTGTCTTTATTAAAGGGACCTTTTATCACATCACTTCAAATTTTTAATGATCACAAATTGAATCTTCAAGCTAGATCGCACCACTTAGAGATGAGGCGCATCTCTTCAACAAATCGTTCCATTTTATTAAAGATAAATTGCATCTTGTATAAGTAGCATCTTTTTGTTAAAGAGATCGTAGCACTTCACATGTAGATCGCAACTTTTCAGATTGTAAAACACGTCTTTTAGTTTAATCTTCTCATATGAAACACGCCTTTTCAGTTTAACCTTCTGAGATTGCATCATATGAAAACACGTCTTTTTGGAGAGACCACATCTTTTCAGATCTCATTATATGAACACGTCTTTTGGAGAAGACCTGTCCTTTTAGAAAGTAAGCCAATAAGCCAATCCTCATAATTCTTTTAGAAACGATGTCTTAGTTAACATGACTCTTCAACAAAATGTTTTAGGATTCAACCATATCTTTTCATTGATCGGGTGTCTCTCAAAAGTGGATTACAAAACAAATCTGAATATCAATCTTTCCCAAAATCTGATTATAGTTCGATTCTTATTAACCAATCTGATTAATAAATCTGTAGCATTAAAAAAACCATATTATCTCAGCATCATTGTTACTCCAAAAACAATTATTTGAATCTGAGTTGTTTCATAATGAATCGTGCCATTTCATGATCTTAATCGGTGCTTAGGTTATGATCTTAATGATCGCCTTAAATGCCTTCTTTCAAAATGTAATCACCTTCTTTGCCTTTATGAAGACTCTATGTAATGTCCCCTTCTAGTTGACATCTCTCAGTTCTTGAGATTAGCCTATTATGTGACCCTCGTAGGCTGATAGGGTGGATAGAGGGTCTGGTTGAGGCTTGGCTTGGCTTCAGTTGGCAGAATCATTTAGCTTGGCTTTCGTTCGGAGTCGTTTGGACATCATTTGCTTGACTTACTATTTTTAGTAAGTAGAGTCACTCAGCAGAGCACCCCTGCTATTTTTAGCAGTATGGTTTGGTCGTATGTTGATTCAGTCACTTATCATCTGGCTTCAGACGGTTCGTCATTTGGACCTGTTTTGAGAGAGATATTAATATTTGTTTGCTAAAATAAATATTAATTAATTAAAGGCTTATATTATAAAGTTATAATATAATTAAATATTATAACTTAAGTGACTTAAAGGAAGGGGTCGACCAACATGAAGAAGGGGCCACTTTTTAATTATTAATTATAATTAAAAGTGCATGCAAACTATGGAAATATTAAAAGTGAAAATTCAACTTTATTTAAATGATGCTTTTTGGAGAGAAGTCGACCCTCTTGAAGAATATAAGGTTTTCACTTGTGAAGAAACATCATTATGTTATGAAATCGAATTTTTGCAAATTACTTCTTCAGAGAACAGAGCCTAGGTTTCCAGTTTTCATTCTGCATTAGAGAACGAGCCATCTTCAGTGTCTGTAGTTTAGAGGCTATGAAATATCAGCTGATTTATTGCCTGTCAGAGAGATAGCTTCATCCAGAAGTTATTACAGAGCCTATTCAGAGGATCCATTTGTCCAGAGATTAATCCAGTATCATCAGGGGAAGAGAAAACCATTAGCGGCTGGTTTAGTTTTTATCTGGCACCTATTTTCAAACTGTACGGAATTCTTATTTGCTGCAGCTGGGGCCGTACCATCAAGTACAAGGCTGTACTTTTCATCTAGGGCAAAACGCCTCCCCTTTTGGCTTTCTGACTTCATCAAATGGGGCGCCTATACCTCTGGGTTCATTCGCAATCATCTGGCAGAGGGAGAAATTGATTTTATTGATAGCTGTACCATTTCATCATCATCCCAGGTGGCTGCAATCAGCAAACCAGGTTTTTGAATAATGCAAATCAGCTTTGTATTTTGGTCTGCATGTTAGATTTTCAATATTGTAATTGCTGAGGAAGAATAATACAATTAATAGCTATTGATTCCAGAGTCTATTTGTGTTAGTTTTTACCTTATTGTATTTATCAGAGATTTTGTATCATTTCCTTCAAAAATAGCATTTTATCTCTTTATGCAAAAAAACACAAAAAAAATCAAAACACTCAAAAAACAAGCAAAAACAAGCAGTTTTAGAAACAGTGAGAAAACGATTTTTTACAATGGTATCAGAGCGGTTTCCTGCCAGCTTGAGGGTTTGGGATTCTTATGCAGCCACAAGAGGTTGGGCCTCACAGATATTACACTCGCAAGAGAGCTTTGATTAACAGGGAATAGGGAGTGAATAGGCAGCCGAGTACCATGGCTGACAGAACAGAGATTCCTCCAAATCCTAGGGATGATGATGCAGAGGTCCTACATACTCTGACAGATTTACGGACAGGTCAACAATAGGTAACTGATGTATTACAGCAGTTGACAATGGCGATACAGAGGATAGGTACGCCGAGGAGACCGTCACCATGTCGTGACAAGAACAGGAGTGATGCAGGTTCACGGAGAGCACCTAGGATTGTTTCACGGACAGCAGACAGGCCTACCCGGCCTACTTTTGTGAGACAAGAGCCTGATGAGGCTATTGCAGATGAGGAACCTAAGGGAATGTTCGCTGATACTCTTATGGCAGCGAACGATGAGTGGGAGTTATTGACCTCGGAGGTCAGAGAGAGGATTACCTTTGATAGATTTCTCACATAGAGGAGAGAACATCGTAGGAATCGACAGGATTGGAGGCCTAGACATTATAATAGTGATCTGAAGCATGCCAAAAACAGACTCACTCTAGCTATGTTTGACGGTAGTGGCAAGGTCACAGCCCAGGCCTGGATCAGTAAGCTGGATACCTTCCTCACATTGCGTCCCATGGCTGAGGAGGATGCTATTAGATATGCTACTTTGCATCTTGAGGGAGCAGTTTATGATTGGTGACACTTCAGCATGATCGTATCACCACTTACCAATAGTTCGTAGACAGGTTGGTGGAACGATTCGACAAGAAGGATCCTTAGTCTTACTTCAGAGATTTGGCCCAGTTGCGACAGGTTGGTAGTTTGGAGTCCTACATAAGAGACTTCCAGCGATTGTCAGTAATGGTTCCCAATATAACAGAGAGGCGTCTAGTTGTGCTTTTCATGGAGGGATTGTTGGAACCATTGAGAGGTTGGATCAAAGCATTTGATCCTTCTTCATTACAGGAAGCTATGAAGAAGGCA
>VDFB02196547.1:0-11088 GCA_007258455.2 Sequoia sempervirens | reverse complement strand
GAATTCAATCCCATCATGGGTGAAAGCCATTCCAATCATACCCCTGATTCACAGATGGGTAGCACATTTTGCACTGTAAAAGAATGACATTGAATATCAGCTTAGATCATTTTGTACATAATTGATGTTATAGGATAATTCTTATTATCAAATATCATGAGATTGATCTAATATGATTACGCTTATGAACAAATATGCATAATCATAAGTTTATTTCTGCACACATTCTGCATTATAGTCATAAGATTATGTAAGATTTGAACAAATGTGTTCCAACATTACAAACTAAAGAAGATTTGAAGTATTTCAACTGGTGCATGCTTTCAAAACAAACCAAAAATAAGTCGTGAATTTTGTCTATGTTTGCAAGAACTAGTAAGACTTCAGGTGAATTAACTATCTGCAAAACTTGTGTACTAACTATGCAGAAATATTATTCACTGAAATATGATTGTATTTGGGTGCTTATGTCTAACCTTGGCTGATTAGATTCACCCCTAAACCTTCCTGTTGCCGCAATTTCAATATATTGGTAGTTAGTCATGAGTGAAAAGTTCTGGCCTCTTTGTCCTGCAAAGTTCTCACAACAAACTAGAATAAAACGATGCCAAATGCATGGGATTGTAAGGAGTGTAGTGTGATAAACCTTATTGACAAGGAAATTGTATGGGTAGGTAAAAATAGCATCAAAGTTTGTCAAACCTATGTATTTTGTCATGATTTAATCATGATTAAACGTGAAAAAATTGGTCAAACTTTATAGTCAATGAGTTTTTGCAAAATTGTGATTTTATTAGGGAAAAAATCAGGATCATTACATCTCATGATTAATCATGTTAATTGTGATCTTTTTTGTGATTTTTCCTTCTTTGGCGTACATTATTTTAGCCATCCCAAAAGTTTGATGAACTTTTGCTGACTTTTCCCTTAATCTTTGAAATCTTAGAAACACCAGAAATAATATTCTAATTGGTTGAGCCATTTGTCTAATTCAACTACTTAAATTTTGCATTTAAGAAGAGGAATATCTAGTGGGTTCCATGGATACACAATACCATGAGTTTGGCTTGATGCTTCAGATATCGGGGAGGGAACTTGGTGATTTTGTGATGTCTTGGGGCTTTGGGTGATGTTCCGTGATGTTCATCACCCTGCCATTACAAAATTCATAGTCAACCTACAAAAGTAACAAAATAGCTTAGGATTTTGCTCAAGTGTAAAATCAATGTTTTTCTATGTTCCAATTACTTTGGGACGTGGGACGGGATGGTCAGACACGCTTCCTGACGCTCTAGGGCAAATTTTTAGGGGACGATAGGGGACGGCGACATACAAATTACATATATATATATGATTTTTTCAAAAATTATTAATATATTATAGACAGAGAGAGGGAAAGAGAGAGATATATGTCAATAAATTAATAATTGATAACAACAATATCAATATATAAATAAATCGCGAGAGTAGTAGCATAACAACATATGAACATGATAAATCAAAATGTCATTAAACTTTAAACTTTAAAGCATTATAAAATTTATCATAGCAATATCAAACATAAATAAAACCATGGTCTATCAATATCCAAATGTTTCAAACATGCATCCAAAAGTCTCAAAGTTCAAACATGAAAATCAAAATACTAAATACATTGTCCAACAGTCTATGAAATTAAGCCTCATTCGGGCTATGAATATCAAAAGACTCAGAACTATCTGAGTCACTATCATCTTCTGGCAAGAGTGGATCATCCAATGGTAGTCTGACCAATCCTTGTTGTACCTCATCCTCATCAATTTGCCTAACGTCCTCAGGATCTACATCCCATCGTGCTGCTGGAGTTTGCCGATACTCAGTAGTCTGACGGTCCTGAAGTCTCAAGGCACTATGAACTGCAACTAATTTCTCAGCTCATTTTGAAGTAAGCCTGTTCCTCTTAATGGAGTGGATGAAGCCATAGGTGGACCAATTCCTCTCTGCAGCAAAGGAACTAGCAATCTGTGAGAGCAAACGAATGGCAAGTTGTTTCAAATCCGGTGTGTCCTTCCCATGAAATTTCCACCATCCAATGGGGTTGTTTTGTGCAATGGTGGCCCTATCTGTCCTAGCCTCTAGTTTGCTGAATGTAGGACCCTGAAGATCAGCAAACATAAGCCACTGCTCTCTAATAATGGTTGCTAGCTCATTGGTATATATTTTACGAAGGGCTGTTGTAAGCCCCTCTATCACCTCGTCATCCTCAGAAGGAAGCATTCGGCCAGGTCTAGGTACATACCACTTCGGATTAAGAGAATAGGCAAGCATATGAAGAGGGGTATTCATTGTGTTCCACCTCTTTGTCACAATAGGCCTAATATGGTCCTCATAAAATCTCAACTCAGGTTCCTTTTGACGAATAGCTTGCTTCATTTGGTCAAGCATGCTATCAAAAGTCTCATATATCTCTCCCAAGCTAGGAGAGTCTGTATCTGCATACCGGATTACCCTCACAGCTGGTGATATGAAAGAGCAAATATACCTACAAGCAACAAATTAAATTTAAATATTAGAACTTTTAAAATACAAACTACAAAGTAAAACAAAGTGTAACAAATTCAAAATTTCAAAAACAATTTAAATTTTCAGATTTCTTACTTGATAGTGGCCCACCAAGTTTCATTAAGTACTCTATCTCTCACTTCCTTGCCTTCATTTGTCGTCGACAGATTCCACTTTTTCCAATCTGCACAAACAACCATGGCTTGTAGAGCATCTTGGACATCCAACATCCTCTCCAGCAAAATATAGTAGCTAGCATATCTAGTCTCAACTGGTTTGAGGAATTCTTTCTTTGAGTAAGACCGGAATAGTGCGTGTGAAGTGTGATGGTTGCATACAAACATTTGTATGCCTCTAGCCTCTGCAACTGTTGCCCTCACCCAATCTATTTTTCCAATGTCTTTCAAAGCATTATTCAAAGCATGTACACAACATGGAGTCCAAAAAATATGTTTGTAAGCATTCTCAATCATCAAACCAGCTAGCTTACAAACACAAGCTGAATCTGTCACAACCTGCACAACATTAGAAGGCCCAACCTCCTCTACAGCCTCCCTCAAAATGCCAAACTGAAAATCAGCATCCTTACGCTTCCCAGAACAATCAATAGCTCGAAGAAAGTATGAACCAGCAGGGCATGTAACAATAACATTAATGAGTGTCCTATGTCGAATATCAGTCCACCCATCCATGACAATGGAACAACCAGTCCTAAGCCATGTTTGCCTCATCTCCTCCATCAACAAGGTAGCTTTTGAATATTGTTTGTCAAGGAGGGAGGTACGCAATCTATTTTCTCCAGGGGGGGCATAAGAGGGTCCAACTGACAATATTTCTTTTACCATAGTTTTGAAATAAGGTGACCTTTCCAAATGAAATGGAAGAGCATGAGCATAAAAGAATTTGGCCACTGCATCATCAGCTTGCTCTCGTTTTTGTGAATTCATCAACCCCATGATTGAAGTTTTCTCACTTGCTTTCTTCTTCCCTCTATCACAATTCTCTGAAACTGATATATTGGAAGAGCCTTGCAAATCAGCTAATGGTCGTTTTTTATTTTGAATGGTAATGATTTGGTCATCACTGCATCCAGCCAACTTTGCAAATTGAAGCTGCTGCTCCAATGTTATTGATGTACATACTCTAACACCCTTTCCACAGTCACCCACTAGATGGCCTCTAATCCTAGTATAGCTCCCATGGTAATGAGTTTTACAAACATGACAAAGCCATTTCTTGCTGCCCCCTGAATTTTTTTGCTTGTTGACAGTCACATCTGTGGCAAACTGAC
The DNA here is from genome assembly GCA_007258455.2 of Sequoia sempervirens. Lineage (NCBI taxonomy): Eukaryota > Viridiplantae > Streptophyta > Pinopsida > Cupressales > Cupressaceae > Sequoia > Sequoia sempervirens. Next base: position 7,256 of record VDFB02196547.1, on the reverse strand, counting down.
GCAATGGTTTGTTGCGGTTGAAAGGGCCTTTTGCAAACCTTTGAAGAGAGGGTATAGGGCATGCAAAATAGTCTGAAGAAGCAGGGGTTGGATTTTCAGAGGTAGAAGAAGGGTCTATTGACATTCTTTGAATTTCATTTTCACTCTCACTACCCTCACCCTCATGACTGTCACTGCCATTGTCACTGCTGCTCATTTTGAAATTTGTATGGCTTTTTTGAAATTTTCTTTATTTTTTTAAAATATGAAGTTTGTATGCTGGTTGAAAATCTGTAATTTTGTAAAAATGATACAAAATCATTTAAATGAAAATAATAAATAAAACTAAAAGCATTAAGCAAAAATTAAAAAAGTTAAAAACTGATAAAGATAATACAGAAGCAAAAAAATTATTTAAATTTAATCTCAAACCTGAAAGTGGTAGGAAATGGAATGAAGTGCAGCGCCCAGCTCCTCAAGGCGTCCAAAATACAAACAAAATGCAGCTTGAGTGGAGAAAACGCAGTCAAATAGAGGTGCCCAGCCGCGACTTTAACCCTAGGCGTGTAAAACAAAAACTTGAGAAATTTGTTTCATGCGTCCTTAAAATGCAAAAACGCCTCTGTCAAATGCCCAAACGCAGGAGTAAAATGGTGAAAAAATGATGCTGAGAGTCTGAGACAAATTTATGTTTGCTGTGTGAGCTGGGAGTCGTCGCCCTTTGTCGTCGCTGCTCTTGCCGTGGGAGCCAAAACAAAAAATATTTCAATGTTTTGAAACTTTAAAGTTTCATTTAATTTTTTGTTTATGACTTTATTCATTCGCCTTTATTTGCTGTGGGCCCACGTCAGAATTAAAAGCAATATAAAATGTTTAAAAAACCATGATTTAATGTTATTTTCTGTTCTGGGCAGTTCATATATGCGGGGGACGGCTAGCCATCCTCGGGGACAACGAGGGACGTTCCCAACGTCCCCCGCTGTCCCCGGGGACGGCGGACCGTTCCCAGACAAGAGGAAACGCCCTCGCTTCGCTAATTTTCTCATTCTGGGACGGTGGGATCGGGTTCTCGAGGCAAGCGTGGGGACTCGCACAGGGTTTTAAAGGTGGACGCCTCGTAACAACAATACGTTGTTTTTGGTTATAAATATATATGGGAGCAACATCAATGGTAGCAGTTCACCTATAAAAAATAAAATAAAATAGTGAGGGAGCCTATGATGCTAGCTGTTGATGTTTAGAGCAGCATCGGGCCTCTTACTTCCAGCAATTAAATATAGCCGTTAGGCTATTTAATTTATTGGAGACAATATTAAGTGAAGAGGCGCTTCACTTGAAGAACAATATTTTTATTGTTTTTTAATCAGTTCTTATTGGGCCGACTTCTCCTTGACATTCGCACCATTTCATTTGAGTCATATTCTTTGGTGGCCAACCTTGTATTATGAAGGGGTGTGTCCTCTCCACCGAATTGTATATAAGAAAGACCATTTCCATTCATTCTATCATCAAGTTGAGTTCATTCCATTCCATCTGCAAAGTGCGAATTCACCTACAGCAGTTCGTGATCATCAAGGAGTGCAATTTTATTATCTGAGTTTGCACTGAGTGTAGTGCTGATAATTGGCCTAGAGTTTGGCCTCATTGTAAAGAGAATTATTGTTCATATTTCAATATATAAAAGATATATTGTTGCTGGATTTTTCTCCCTCAAGTTGGAGGGTTTTCCCAGGGTATATGTTGTGTGAAATTGTTTATTAAATCTGCTTATTTATTATCTGATCCTAAAACTAACATGGTATCAGAGCGGTTCAAGCAACCTGATCAGATTTGGCTAAGCAGTATAACTGTATAACCCTTGCATGGCGATTATCTGAAGGAATCGATATTGCCTCAAGATCATTAATTATATCTTTCTCGCGCTTGGCTGTGATACGCCATCAATTGTAAGGAAGGGAATGATTGAGTCAAGCCCGTAAAAGGCTATCAAGTCTTCCACTCTGGGATAGTCGGGAAGGATACAAGGTGACAGGAAGTTCAAATCCCTGCTTCTAGCAGAATCACAGGCACAAGTGATCGCTGTCCCAGGTTCATCATTGCATATCCAATGCTCTTCGTATTCTTAACAATTATCGGGATTATACATATATTCATTGTAGAAGCGATTACTGGATATCGAGCATACAGAGTTCAAGGCGATATGTGTATATTAGGAGTTTCTTCTTCATGTTATGCGGAGTCCTTCTGGATGCGGAGTCCTTTTGGATTGAATCCTTGAGCATTGGATATTAAAATTCATTTATGTTTGAATATGATATTGGAAATGTCATCAAGTCTGCGATTGTTATTGGAAGCGACAGGGGAGAATCTTTGATCGGACATGACAGTCGAATTGTTATGTGAAGCCGTCTAGTAGAGTAGAAGACGAAAAGCAAGGATTCGTGGACAATGGCAGATGATCCAATCATCAGAAGGATTGTATAATTGATCTCTCTTTGGCAGGATCAGCTTCACGCTGATATTCTCAACGGCGATGAGAGATCTCCATTCTTCGACTTCATTGGCGCTGTAGCAACTTTTGTGCTCTCCTATATGGGTGCTGCATATGAAACAGCGAAGAGTGGTGTCGGATGTAGTGTTTGACTTGGATCCCCCAAGTTTGTTGACAGATGTGAAGACTATCGGAGTTCTAATGCGTCCCTGATGGTTATCAGCGAGACATATTTCCTGTCGAGTATTTGTTGTAGGCTTGAATTGAGCGCTAAACACAATCCAGTCAAGTATTTCCAAGCGAAAGTGATAATAGCTGAAAATTTGTAAACTTCGAAGACTTGGATGCCTGGAGCGAGACACACGGGAAATCTTGGCACAATGTTTTTTAAGTCTGCTTGAGCATACAATTTGCATTCCAGCTCAGACCTCCCACATTCTTCTAGATATAGCTATTTTTTAGGAGCTCCAAAAGCCTTTTGTTGATAAGGTATTTGAATTGAGGATGAAGATGGAGGATTCACTGGAAAGCTATTGGAGGCTGAAAACAAAATTTGATGGCTTGCAACATTGAGTGAAGGAGGCAAAGATGAGTCAGCTATAGATCTAATAGTGTACCAACATAAAGAGATAAGTATTTTATGTCTACACCTTTGAATAAATTTTTGTAGTTCATGCATTGGGAATAATGAATCATGTATGCATTGGTATTTCTCTTCGGGTTGGTTTAATTCTATGAATTGTCATTAAACTCTCTAAAATGCTTACAGGACGGACCGAAAAGCATAAGAGATTGCATTCAAGGGAGGAAGAACTTGATGCATCCTGTGAGGAATTCACACAGGCCGAAGAGATAAACTTAACTAGATATGTTTCTTTGAAGAGGAGGAATTAACATTCAGAGGGAGTTTGACAATTCATCTGAAGCAACCTTGAATGAGGAGGTCAGAAGGTTGATGCAAGTATTCAAAGATTTAGAGGGAGTCTATTGAACCAAAAGTGGATGTTGATCCAGTTGAGCCTTTGGAACCAATTGATGGGCCAAGAGATATTGTTATTGGTCGAAAGAGACCTCTATGGGCTAAGCAAACAATGCAGGAGGCCGACCTTGTATTATGAAGGGGTGTGTCCTCTCCACCGAATTGTATATAAGAAAGACCATTTCCATTCATTCTATCATCAAGTTGAGTTCATTCCATTCCATCTGCAAAGTGCGAATTCACCTACAGCAGTTCGTGATCATCAATGAGTGCAATTTTATTATCTGAGTTTGCACTAAGTGTAGTGCTGATAATTGGCCTAGAGTTTGGCCTCATTGTAAAGAGAATTATTGTTCATATTTCAATATATAAGATATATATTGTTGCTGGGTTTTTCTCCCTCAAGTTGGAGGGTTTTCCCAGGGTATATGCTGTGTCAAATTGTGTGAAATTGTTTATTAAATCTGCTTATTTAATATCTGATCCTAAAACTAACACTAGCTGCTATGATATATTGTACATATTGCGATGTTGACACTCAAGGGTTTCCAATTTAATTGATCTCTGTAGCGTCCCTTGCCTAATCTGCCCTTTTAATGGCTATCAAAGACCCTCAAATGTCTACATATAAAGTTTCTTGGACACTTTGTAGATGATGATAATGCTCAGCAAACAGATTTGTGGCCTTGAAATGAAGAGCTTTACTTCTTAAGAATCACGTCCCTCCTCTTGGCACACTTTACAAACAAAATCACCAATGTTTTAGCTTCATATAATGTAGTATCAAGAGTAATAATATGAAGCTCAATCTTAAATTCTTCCTTTAGAAGCCCTCCCAATAAAATGCAATAATAAATCAGCTATTGTATTATTCAGAAACCCTTATTGCAATAATAAATCAGCTATTGCAATAATTCAGAAACCCTTATTCAGAATTGCAATAATACATCAGCTATTGCAATTATTCAAACCCTTGAAATAATAAACCAACAATTGCAATAATTCAAAAACATGCAATAATACATCAGCTATTGTATAAATTACTTGGCTTCTCAAACAAGCAGATTTGCAACTTCAGCCTTCAGAATTGTCTTCGTTAAGCACCAATGTGTTTCCTGGCTGTAAACACCATTAAATCTTCTGACTGTATATTGCAACAACGAAGAGATTGTAAGCCAAGAGGGATTTTGTCCTCAAAGCCCCTTGAAAAGCCAATCTCTCAATGAGACTGAAATTCATTAACAATTTTCACTCAACCAAGCCCCCTCTCCCAAATGAGCTCTCAACTCCCCTTTATATAGAACTCCTTGGATCTTCTAGAAAGACCTAAGAAGAGTATTCAACAAGCTTTTAGATGAATATTTTAATACTCTTGATATGACTCCTTGATGTGACCTCTTGATGTGACCCCTTGATGTGATTCCTTGATGTGACCCCTTGATGGGACCCCTTGATGGGACCCCTTGGTGTGACTCCTTGATGTGACCCCTTGATGTGACTCCTAATACTTAAGTCACCTTTTGAAGATATATTAATAAAGTGACTTTATTAATTTATCATTAAAGTATGTCATTTTTTAACCTTTTAATATAATTATTTAATATTACCCTTTTGACTTTTGACTTTCACTTTTTTCCTAGTAACATTAAATAATTAAAATAATGATTATTCCTTAAGAGGGTTGAAAAACGGGGACATTATAGTCCTCCCTTCCCAGAGATTGCTTGCCCTCAAGCAATCCGCAACTGCAAACTAGCTCATCTGCCACAACACTTGAAGCCAAAGCGGAAACCAACTGCACCTGTTTAGCAATCACCCGGATCCCAAATGATCCTGCAACATGTGCTAATCCATAACCTCTGTATGCAGCTGGAATGCAAGATACTGTCAAACTCTGTCAACCAATGAAACCAACCATCCAGCAATGAAATTCCTGGATCCCAACTCTATAAGTCAACCCCAACTCAAAGTGCTGTGATGATACACCTCAAATATCATACCTGGATCCCCTGGATAAACTGGAAGTCCTTCAATCTCAACAACAACTGACTTCCATTGTGCTACTCTGATAACCTCTAAAGTCCAACCATACCAAGTCTCAAATCCATGTTTCTGGAAGCAACCTACTGGAGAAAGCAAAGTAAAAGACTTGCAGGACTTGGACTCGTCACTTGAAGTCGGAATTGTATCACACCAGAGTGAACCCGGACACCTCTTACTCAACCCACCTCTCTGTGTCATCAAGGTCAAAGTCAAATCCTGTGTATGTGGGCTGAAAGTAAACTGATGAGCATACCTCATTATGCAATCGAGGTGAAACTCCCTTGTCTGCGCGAATGGAATACCAGAGTAGTCATGTGTATTCCATCCAACACTACCATCATGAATGCCATCAGTCTCCTGAAAAGAGGTTGGAACAACATCAAAATCCAGCGTGCAAGACTTAGAAGAAATCATCTTCTTCTGATAAGACTAACCAATGTCAATCTCAAAACTGCCGATGTAGAGCCTTGTGCTCAAATCTCCAATGTCGCCTGATCCTGCAGCCAAGACTGATGTGTCTGTGTCATCAATATTCCATTCCAGACTGAGTGGTCTCCTGCAGATGTGAAAGATGCCAATCATTGGTGGATAAAAATATATACCAACATCTATCAAGCTGCTGGCATAAATCAGAACAACACCCTGTAATTTGTGAATCAAGTCCATGATGGACCAAAAGATATCTCTGCTGCCCAAGGATGGTAGGAACTCATCATCACTCCATCCTGTAACTCCAAAATGGTAATCCCAAACTCTCCTATCCATACCAACAGCTGCTGCCCTCAAATTGAAACCTGACATAACTCTGACCAGCAAAGTAGGACAGCCATCAATCAATGAAGGAGGAGGTAAAACCCATGAGGATGGTGCTGGGATACTGCTGCCAACATGTCTATCTCCAAACCATAGACTGAACTCAATCGGAAACTCGAGCATACACCTCTCGAGCTTAGCTGACTCCTCTTGCTTATCCAACATAAGAGGCACTGCACCTGAATCCTAAGTGTGAACGCGAGGAGATCTCATGCTGCTCTCCTCATGCTGTGTCCTGGCTGCCATAGAAGACTGAGTCTGTTAACACTCAGTCTTTAAGTGATATAAGTGATTTATGCTAAGTCTGTTAACACTTGGGTCATCAAGCAATATAGAAGTCCACGATTGTAATGAGCAAAAAAAACTTAATTTTGTAGAGAGAAGCTTTGAGATTGTAAATTCACAGAAAATAAATATGGATGAATCTGGTTCTTCATATCTATGTGCATGTGTTTTTCCAAGTATGCTTTGGGTGCCAAGCCCTTCCTGTGCTTGTGTTTAAACCTGTGACTTTAAGCTAGCACACAAGGAAGCTACAGTGATGAGTTAATCATAGAGTAGGAAGCTAGAATAGAAATAGAGAATTGGTTAAGACAATGCTAGACAGATCCTCAGTTGATAGAAGTAACAAATGTATCGTTCAATGTGATTAGGGAGCACAAATAATCCAGTTCTGTACAATTTAGTCTCCAACAGTATAAGCATTCTTGTCCACTTAAATGCTTACATAGAAAGCTTCAAGTTTAGTAATTGGTTCCTTTTTCCTCAGCACTTATTTAAAATATCCTTGTTATATATCTGCTTGAAATAATTAAGGAGATACAGAGAATTTTCAGGCCATGGTAAGTATTGGTGCCATGACAGTTATAGGAAGTTGTGATAGATTAAGTGAGAATTAGTTACTAATTTTGAAGTTTAATATTTTATATTGGTAGGTGTACTTGTTAATGT
>VDFB02196546.1:0-14647 GCA_007258455.2 Sequoia sempervirens | reverse complement strand
AATTTGAAGAGTTTTGTGAGCTTCTATTTAATGAAGGATTTTGCTCCACCTTGGAGCCATTCATGTTATCATATTGTTATGCTGTCGAAATGACATCTGAAACCTTGCTTCGAGGATGCTACCTCCTAGCCATTAACCAATTTCGTGTTTGAAATACAACACCTAGTTGGACTTTGTTGCTTCTCATCCAAACTAGCAGATTTGTGCTCAACAGTTGAAGTTATGATGAAATTTCCAAATTTTGAAGTTGCTGATGCATTTACAGCTGAAAGTGAATTTTGTTAGCAGCTCTTGGAATAAAATTCATTTGGTTCTGGGTACTTTTGCATTGCCTTTGTTTGCCAAGGGCGCCCCTTTCCTCCAAGTTTGAGATTTTATTTTGAAGTCTCTAATTTTTAAAGGCAAAATTGCCCCTTCTCAAGGCCGTACCATTTAGCTTGCATTGGGAAGTGTGCCAAAAATTAAAGACCAAGTTTTGTTGCGGTTTCTTCATCCTAGCATGGTCGCCTACCTTCCAGAAGTCCATAGCATTCAGTCTCATTCGATTTGGAGGTGAAATGAGTGAGTTATGAATATTTTATTGATTTTCCAGTTGGCTGATAAGAAATTCCAGAACTCAGGTTTTTATATCAGATTCATATGTTTTCTGTTTTGATCATAATTCTATCATTGGAGAGTAAGAAACATCATTAGAATTCATTCTTCTCTTCTAGTCTTATTTCTCTATCATTGTAATACTTGTTTTTGCAGTCTTTTGAATTGTAAGGTTTTGATTAGTAGTACTAATCCAACCTATGTTATTGCTGCAACTACTTGTTTTATTTCCTATTAATTACCCCTGGACGGTTTACCGCCAGTGCGGAGAAAGAACTTGCTATATCATTGTACCCACTCTCAAGTGGTGAATCCCCACTATTCTGTGGATGCCCGCCGCAGCGGATGAATTAGATTGTTGTAGCTTCATGGCTGGTTATCCGCCTACTAGTTTCAATTTTAAGTAATCACTCCGTCATATGTTAGCACCTCGCCCTCAGTGGGATCTTGAGTGCACATTCTTGACATTGTGTAGTTTCTTTCAAGTATTGTTCTTTAATTTCTCCACCATATGACAACACCTTTCCATCATTTGGATTAAGTGTGCATTCTTGGCGTCGAGTTCCTTTAAGCTTGGTTTTCAGTTTGATGCTAACGCTAATCCAGTTGGCTATTGCTGGTTTATGTTGTGTAATTCCTTCGAAAAAATTGGTTAGCATATTTCAAATTAGTACAGTCGATTACAATATAATTATTTATTAACATGGCCGTCTACAACAAGTATAAAACTATCCCTTAACAAAGTTCATATTACTTCACATAATCATTCAAGCAAGGCTTGGGATAAGTTTAAATTGTAATGTCCCTTTCTCAATCCTAAGCTTTGCAGTGACCGTTAGCCTATTTCCGGAGTCTCATATGCTAAACGAAGGAGTTCAAGAGATTCCAGATTCCTTGGAGGATTCGTGTCAGCACTTTTTGAAGTGTATGCAAATATTGCTAGAGAGTTTTTTGGGTTTTTTCTGGGCCTTGGTGGTAATATTGCTATTTTTAGCAATGTCTATTTTTAGCACTTACTATTTTTAGCAAGTTTCAATATGATCCAATTTGGGCTAGTTTGGAGTTTGGACACACTTACTATTTTTAGCATTTTCTTATGTTTTAGTTATTTGGGCACCTAGTCTTGGCAATAGTGTAGAGCAGGGTTTCCAGTTTTGGCAATGGTTGCCAGTTTCTAATTTGGTGAGTTCTAATATTTTTGGCATAATATTCATTCGCCATTACTTAAGTCTCCTAAAAGGTAATTTTGATGACTTAAGTTATAAAGTTCAAATATGATCTCCCTTATGTCCCACGCCTAGACTTGATAACTTAAAGTTGTTTTAAAAGTGAGGAGTTCCAATTCCTAAGGTGGACGCCAAAATGGAGGAGTAAAGTGAAAAATAAAATAAATTAAATATTTCTTGGAGAGGGGCATCCCATTTTGGAGGGAAAAGGCATTTGAAAATTGGAGCCCTAATTTCTATATAACCCCACCTTGTGCTCTCATTTGGGTTATGCTATTTTGATGATAACGAAGCGCTATTAGAGTGAGGATTGAATCCTTCAAGGGATTTGGAGACACAAACCTTCAAAGTTGCTCTAACTTCGGAGTTGACAAATACTCCCTAGTTGGATATTGAAGTGACTTTACTGCAAGAGTCGCCATTGGAGACATTGGTGAAGATTTCAGTTTATTCCATCATGTTTTTCTTTGATGTTTTCTAGTAGATGCATATTTTGGTGTGGTTACTGACATTGCAGAGTTTTGGAGTGGGTTTTTGGAGATTCCAACTTGCTAGCCATACTATTCCTGCCCTAGCCGTACCATATTGGTGTTGCTGCTGATTGAAACGCTAGAGACTTGGTTTTGGGTATTTTACCATCCTATATCCTAGCCTTGGGCGACCCGTTGTGTCAATTTTCAGGATTTATGAGTGAGAAATGGATTTTTAGAGGCTGTTTGCCCCTTTCCTAGGCCATACCATTGTTGGATGGTGCATGTATGGGTTTCAGCAGTGAGTTACTTGATGATTGCAGCTCCTTGGTGTCTCTTTGATAGCGCCTAGGCTCTACTAGGCTGATGCCGGTTGCTATATGGTGTTATTAATTGATTTGGGAGGCATTCTAGGGAGTTGAGCCCGTGTTATGCTTGCTGGTTGGCTGTATCAGACTGCTGATGCAAGGAATCATATGGCCCAGTTGTCCAAGGATCTTGACTTGCATATGGGGGAAAAGTTACATAGAAGGGGGACTTGCCCTAATATTTTGTGCAGTGTTTATTATGTTATGATGTGGTTTTTATTTTACTATGAATTAACTCCCTTGATAAAGGAATTCCAGCAGCTGCAGAATGAAAGGAACATTAAGAGAACAGGAAAAGAGACCAACAAGATTATGATTACATATAAAACTAAGCACACATAAGAACATAATCATATACCACACAAAATATTAGTCAGATGAAAGTCACATGTATAAAGGCTCATTCTAGAATATCTACAGAAAAGAATACATAATAACAAGACCTTAGGAGAATGTCACCACCTCCATCTTCTATTAAATAAAAAATGTAAGTTTATCTAAACATGTTAATCAAATAATCCTGTAGACATTCTAGTTATAACTGATTTGTAACGCCCACATTGATATGATAAATAATTGGGCCCACACACATTGCTCTCTCATGTGCGTCGTTGCTCTCTCAATCTCATTTTTTCATTGTTGATCCTTACCAACATTGATATTAGAGTACATTGATGGTGTTGAGAACTGGGAAGGGTACAGTACTGGTCATTAGAATTTGAAAAAGACAGGAAAAGAGCAATTGAGAAAGTACAATGTGAAGTTAGACATTTTAGAGATGTGACATAATCCAAACAAAACTTGCAAATGAAATACATGAAAGTTGTCATTGAAGGAAAGATCATGTGAAAGACTGTGTGAAGGAAGCCAGCAGAAGGAAGCTTCATGTGAAGGAAATTGCAGGTTGCTTGTTGTGTAAAGAAGAAACCATGTGGAAGAAGCCGACTCCCTAACTCAAATACACCAGAATATCTGTAGGTGAAAGAAACTCCAAATCAAGAAGACAAAATTGTGTCCACAGAAAAATCAAGAAGGAAACATCGTGACCCAGTGAAAAGCGATTTAGTCATGATTTACAGTGACATTCAATCCTGTTGAATAACACAGACCTATTTCTCAGTCACGGGCAGAAGGAAATACCAATCACATTCAGGGTATCATGTGGACTCAATTGCACCAGAAAACGATACATTTTGTAGTTGTTTTTTTCAATCAAATTTGCAGGCATACAATTGAATTGAGGCTATGTCTAGTCTGTAAATAAATATTTCTGTTCTATGCATTCAATCTATGAAAAATCCCTTTTTTCTTGTGGAAATAGATCTTGTTAGGAAATTTTTGAAAGAGTAGTAAATTTGAACTTCTGGTTTGTTCATTTTTTAATGTGGAAGTCTGAAAATTTTGAAATTTTAGGTCTATGCATTTTTGTGTTCACCTTGCAATGACAAATATCCAAAATTTAGTTCTATCTAAGGTGCAAAAATTAAATGGGCAAAATTTTAATATTTGGAATCACAAGATACTCATGGTTGTTGTGTATCAAATGTGTGCTGAAATAATTTTAAACAATGAAATTAGACTACAACAAACCCTAAGGAATATGGCAAGCATCATAGGTAAGCTCTATTGTTGTTAAAATTGTTTGTACGATGACCTTAGTCATAAGGTCCATAATGCTACCTCTACAAGTGCCCTTTGTGATGGTTTGAAAAATAAATACCAAACTTCAGAAAGAGGCCAAGTGTTATAATTCAAAAACTTCTTGTGTACCAAACTCAATGAAGGTGGGTCTCTATTAGAGTACCTCCTTAAAATAAAGAATTTAAGGGATCAACTCACCATTGTAAACAAAAAGGTGGATGACACTGATAAGGTGACTTTGATCATCAATAGCCTACCAGCCCCCTATGAGTCATTTTTGGAGTCACTAAACCTATTGGTCAAAAAGCAAACTTTGACTTTTGATAAAATTAGCATACTACTTGCAAAAAGAATGTAGGTAAACACATATGGATGAATCTACTTCTAGAAATTCAGAGAGTGCACTTGTTGCATAGTTTAAGGGTGAACACAAGAATTTTTCTCCTACTTCTTCCACTTCACAACCACAAACAAAAGTGAAGTACCATTATTGTCATAAATTTGGGCATTTAAAAAGGAATGTTAGAAAAAACGATGACATAACCCACAATAAGAAATCACATGCTAACACTAAGTGGTGATTGTAGAGATAGAGCATGTTTTGAAGGAAAAATTTGCATTCATGGCATATTCCCAAAATGGTGCTAATACCAGTTGTTGGTTCTTTAATTCCAACGCGTCCAAACATTTCACATGTTGAAATGACTGGTATGTCAAATTTAATTTTGAGTCTAGTCACATGGATTCTATTTCACTAGGTGATAAAAGATCACACATAGTTGAACAAAAAGGTGATGTCAGAATTGTCCAAATTGATGTTGTGAAATTGGTAGTTTGAGATGTTAGATATGTTCCTAGACTGAACAAAAATTTATTGCCCATCAGTCAACTTATGGATAATCCTAACATCCAAACAAATTTCTATGGGAAGTACATTGTTCTCATTTAAAAAAAGATAGTCATTGCCCTTGGCATTGGGCAAAGCAAGTTGTACAAACTTGTTGATCCGATCACAACTAATTTGCATGAATTAACTATAGAAGAGAATACCAATATTCTTTGGCACGAAAGACACAGTCATCTAGACCTTCAATATTTGGCCAAACTCGATAGAACCAAGATGGTTCAAGGTTTGCTGACTATCCAAAAAACAAAAAGTATGTGTGCAAGTTGTTTGGCTAGTAAGCAAAAGCTGAAGCATTTTCCTACTAAATGGTCATGTCATGCAAAAGAGCTCTTAGATCTTGTTCACGCAAATCTATGGGAGGAAATCTTTCACTATCTCAATGCAAGGTATTTTCTACTACTAGTGGATGATTTCTCGAAGATGATGCAGATGATTACAATAAGATGTGGGTATAATTCTTGAAAGAGAAGTTTGACTATTTTGGTGCATTTTTAAAATTCAAGGCATTGGTGCAAAACACACAAGGTGTCGGATCAAGAATCTAAAATCTGACAATGAAAGTGAATTCACTTCAATACAATTCAAGGATTTCTATAACAATAAAATTATTTAGCACTAGTTGACTACACCGTACAATCCACAACAAAATGCGGTGGTAGAAAGACAAGACAAAACAACTATCATGAAGATAAGCACAACAATATTCAAAGGCATGAGGACAATCAAAATAGGAAGTTGACATGAATGTTGATTATGATGCCTTGATGAAGAATCATCTTTGGAAGTTGGTTGAGTTGCCTCCTGATAAACAACCCACTAGATTCAAATGGGTCTAAATGGTCAAATGTAAACTTGATGGTACTTTGGATAAGTAAAAGGCTCATCTTGGTGCAAAAGGATATTCACAATAGAAGGGGATAGACTATGAGGAGACCTTTGCTCCTACAACAAAGATGGTGATTTGGTTGCTTCTCTCCATAGCAATTCAATTTGGTTGGAAGATATATCAAATGGACGTCAAGAGCGCCTTCTCAAATGGAGATTTGGATGAACAAGTTAAAATGGTGAAGGCTACAGGTTTCTAGGTACTTGGTTGTGATCATCTAGTTTGCAAATTGATTACGTGTTTGTACAAGCTTAAGTAGGTTTTGTCATCTGTTGATATAATAACTAAACCTCTTTGTCAAGTTTTGGGACAAACTTAGAGTTGTTTTCCACTTAGTCATTAGAGAGGGTTATTAAATAATAAATATATGTTCATATAAACATAATAATGGTTGTCTATATTAACATATTAACCAAATATTCCCATGCACATTCTCATTATAACTTTACATTGTAACTGATTTATAACCCCCAATTTGAAATAATAAATAAAATCAGGCCTACACACATTGTGTAGTACCTCATTGCTCTCTAAGTGCATCATTGACCTCTCAATCTCATTTCTTCATTGTTGATCCTTAATGAAAATCTTCTGCATGTCTCTTATAGAACCTGCATGACAGTGGTAGACAATTAAAATACCATCTCAACAACTTCTACGCACATACCAACTGCCATTAATTAAGAGACTCATCCTACTAAATTGTTCTTATTTAGCTAATTATTGTTGTGAACATTATCAATATATATAAGCCTCTCTATTAACAGTGGTGTTGTATAAAATGATTGTGTATGTTTATCTAGTTAGCAGGTGATCCTGGAGGCTTGAGTCCTTGAGTGACTCTAACAATTGTTGTGATTTGTGAACATTATCAATATATATAAGCTTCTCTATTAACAGTGGTGTTATATAAAATGATTGTGTATGTTTATCTAGTTGGCATTACAAAAATTCCCGTCTGAAGTACTAAAATCAAAAATAGATAAGACCGAAGTTACGGATCTTGTTTCAAGTTTGGGTCTGCAGGTTCAATTCACAGTTTTAGTCAAGAAAAATTTGGGGTTGGGTTCTTTTTGAGTTTGTCCATACAAAAATATATAAAAAATTTATATCCAAATTCCCATTATATCCTCAAAGCATCTATATTTTATTTTTTAAATGGTAAACCATAAAAGACTTTCTTCAATAAATAAATAATTAACTAATAAGGAAAGCCTTATCATTAATTAAATAATAGCCATGGAAAATAAACACTTCACAATTTAACAATAGAATCCTTTATCAATTTAATTTTTCAAACCTTAATAATTAATTTTATTATCAATTGAAATGGGCTTTTTAATTCTTTTGTTCACTTTTACTGGTCTGTTGTTAGCTTATTTAATAATTTGTAATCACATGAATTGTTATTCTTAGTCTTCTAGTCTACTACTCACTTTTATTGGGCCTCAAATTAAAAGTAGCCTTCGAGAGCATCCGCAGAACCATGTTCATGGTGCCCAGATTTATGTGTTTACATAGTATGTCTTCCACAACAATAAGAGTTGTTCATGGAACAGAATCCAACTTCTTCATTTCCTCGATGCTTCATTATAGTATTCCAAAACTAGTTTTTCAAGAGCATCCTTAGAGCCATGTTCATGGTGCCTAGAGTTGTGTTTACAGAGTATGTCTTCCACAACAATAAGAGGTGTTCATGGAACAGAATCTAGGTTCTTCATTCCCTTAGTGGTTTATTATAGTATTCCACTAGCCATGGCCTTGAAGAAGCAAAAGAAGCCTAGAACAAAATTGTGTGATTCTCCCCTATTCAAAGACCTCTTCTCCTCCACACAAAAGGTTTCCTTTTAATTTTTAAACATGATTTGTAAAGGATTTGGGCAAGGATTCTAATGTCCCCAATTTTTATGTGTCAGCATAAAAACTAAATAATTAATTTAAGTTGTTGAAAAGGGTACAATTAAAAAGGACAACTTAAAATAATGGTGCAAAAGTAACTTAAGTTAGAAAAGTCAAATAAAATTAAATAAGTTACTTTTGAATTTCAAAAAGAAATAAATTAAAAGTGGGAAAAGGATAAGTCAAGAAGACAAAAGGAGTTACGAAGTGGAAGGAATTAAAGTTTTCAGGAGGCTTATTGCAGGTATGCTGGATTTGGTTTTTGGAGGTCTGGTTTTGCTGGTTGAACGGAGTTCACCAACAAGCTTTGTGACGACGAAAACCTTCACAAAGAACATCGGCTGCAGAAGTGGAACACCTTTCCTGGTTGATAGCGGGTAGTTTAACACAGAAGCTACGCAGGATATTAATTGTTTTTGGTTTTCTGAATTTAATCGAAGGTTTAGTTTGGGAGAATTAAATTGTGGATTTTAGCTCTTCACGCAGGAATTAATTTGTCTCTAGTTTGGAAGTTGTATTTTGAATGAGAAATGGAGTTGCTATTTTATAAAATATAATTGTTATTCATCTGTGTTCAGAATTTCTCATAGCAAAACTTTATTCTTATTGAATTGCATTATATATGGTGAGGATTCATAATAGCCAGCGTGGAGCTCTTTGAGGGTGAAAGCCATTCTTTATTGTGAGCAAAGTAATTCAAATTATTTGGGATTCTTTAAATCTATAGTTCAGAACCTACCTAAAAGTCACGATGAGAGGAATAAGTGTCGTGGACTCTCATAATTCCGTGTCTTCAAAAAAGATTGAAATTTGAGGAGGCGTCTGGAAAAATTATATCTAAGTTTAACTTTGAGTCGCAACCCAGCTTCGAAAGAGATTCTATGCTTAATAATTTTGGGATTCACAGCTTTTCACAAAGGATAGGGAAAGCATAAGAAGTCTGCTTCTATTTCTTTATGTTGGGCGATCATTTAAATTGGTTTTGAAGAGTCGTGAAGACTAAGGAATTCGTGCCAGGCTCATTAATATTCAAAACTGTCAAAATAAAGAGTCGTGAAGAATAAAAAGTTTTGAAAGAAGCCGTTTGAATTGAATGGAGTCCTAGGAGGTGCAATAAGGAAAAGAGTCGATTAAAATTCTATGGTGTTAATCTAATACATGACTCTAATATTCTAACCATTGTTGAAGGAAGTCGTATGGTTCTAAACTTTGTGATAGGAGGGAGATGTCGAGAGCTTCTGGAAATTGCTAGGAATCCTATTAATTTAATATCTGAGTCAAGCCAAAGAAGCTCGGAAATCACATTTGAGAATGTGGTTGTGATATAATTGAAGTTGTTAGAACTTTAAATGGAGTGGAGTTGTATAGTCGTCAAAGTAAGATAAAACGGCTTTGTATAATCGTTTAAGATGATTGTTGTACCCAAAATAATTTTTTTGCTTCAATAAGGCATTTTGATTAAAATGGTCTAAATCTTGTAAAATTGTCGTCAAAAGTCAGTTTTAGGTCAAACGAAGCATGGGCTTTTTGTGAGTTTACTGTCCAGAATGTTAGTTTTAGGATCAGATTTGCAATAAGCAGAAATACAACAACACATGAACAATAAACACAACACTTTTACCCTGGGAGAACCCTCCTACTCGAGTGAGAAAAACCTAGCAAAATATATATCTCTTATATATAGATATCAGATGAACAAGAGCAGAAATCTGCTTTACAAGTTTGGCCTTACTCAAAGCTGAATTATTACAATAAATAATAGCATCACTCCTTGATGCTAAGTACAAATAAATATGCTTCCCCTTGAAGTCTGATCTGCTGCAAATGGAATGGCAAACTTCTGCTGGAGGTGAAAAAGAAGTGATTGAATTGATTGAAGATAAAATGAAATGATCATCACCTTCTATATATACAATGTAAGGTGCCTCTTCACAAGCAAGGCGACTCTTCACAAGGGTCGGCCTCATTCAAGAACCAAGACGACTTTTCATCTTGGGTCAGCTTTATAAATTTAAAATAATATTTATATATAGCAAGTCCGACTTGCCTTGGAATTATTTATTTATCATATATTGCAAATTTATAGGAGAAAGAAATCTCCCGCCGCTACTTACATCAACACTCCCTCTTAGCTAGGGAGATATCTTTCTAGATATCCATGTCACGGAATCTCTCAACATGACACCCACAATGGCTACACCCATTTGTGGAAAAGAGTTCATCACAGAGTCACTCAACGTGATATTGTCATGGAGTCACTCAACATGACGTCCACCATGGCTACTCCCATGTGTGGAAAGGAACATGTGCACAAGTGCCCATCACGGAGTCACTCAACGTGATGTCGTCATGGAGTCTCTCAACATGACGCCCACCATGGCTACTCCCATGTGTGGAAAAAACACAAGTACAAAGGAATCATCACAGAGTCTCTCAACGTGATGTCGTCATGGAGTCTCTCAACATGACGTCTCATCTCAGTCTCAAAGATGAACAAGGGCTTGCACCTCATATTTCTCCATCTCAAAGAAATATACACTACAAGGGCTTTCACCTCATACTTCTCCGTCACAGAGAAATATACACTAACAAGGGCTTTCACCTCATACTTCTCCGTCATAGAGAAATATAAACTAACAAGGGCTTTCACCTCATACTTCTTTGTCACAAAGAAATATACACTAACAATGGCTTTCACCTCATACTTCTCCGTCACAGAGAAATATACACTAACAAGGGCTTTCACCTCATACTTCTCCATCACAGAGAAATATACATTACAACAGATCTTCATGATGACGTGACTCCCTCTGAAGCTCCAAGTACTTGCATCAACCTCCTGACCTCCTCGTCCAAGGTTGCCTCTGTTGGTTTGTCAGACTCCCTCTAGATGTTATTTCCTCCTCTTCGAGAGATGTCTCCAATTATGTGCCATCAACTCAGTCCCATTGCAGCAAGTTGTGTCTCCATTCTTTAGCCTGTGTGACTTCCTCACAGGATGCATCAAACTCTTCCTCCCTTGAATCCAATCTCTCATCATCCTTATGCTCCTCGATCCATCCTGAAAGCATTTTAGAGAGTTTAATAATAGTTCATAGAACTAAACTATCTCGAAGAGAAATACCAATGCTAGAATCATACATAATTCACTATTCCAATGTTATTGCATGAATTAATAACTACATAAAATTCATTCAAGGCACAATCATAAAATACTTATCTCTTTATGTTGGTACACTAATGAGCTAGACCTGTAGCTGTGTCTCATCTTTGCCACCTTCACTCGATCTCGGCCTCATGGAAAGTGGGAAAAAATGAATCGACCGTTTATCAAAGATTGAAGACTCCGTTAAATCTTGAGATCACATTATGAATCAACGCACCCACACTCATGTGATGAAAGAGTTTCAGTAATCAAAAGAGTGAAAATAAATCATCACGACTTCCTTCCACACGGCCAAAGAGAATACGGCATAGGAGAAATGCCACGAAGTGTTAAGCCACCCTTAATCAATGAATCAACGAATACCACAGGAGTCGTCCCTCCATACATCACCATTGCAACCACATTGAACATTTATTTGTGTATCAAACAAGCATGTGCCTTCAATCATTACTTCCTGACTGAATTTCTCTTTAACCAAATCTGATCGGATCTTTTCATAGACCCGCTCTGATACCATGTTAGTTTTAGGATCAGATTTGCAATAAGCAGAAATACAACAACACATGAACAATAAACACAACACTTTTACCCTGGGAAAACCCTCCTACTCGAGGGAGAAAAACCTAGCAAAATATATATCTCTTATATATAGATATCAGATGAACAAGAGCAGAAATCTGTTTTACAAGTCTGGCCTTACTCAAGGCTGAATTATTACAATGAATAATAGCATCAAGGAGTGATGCTAAGTACAAATAAATATGCTTCCCCTTGAAGTTTGATCTGTTGCAAATGGAATGGCGAACTTTTGTTGGAGGTGAGAAAGAATTGATTGAATTGATTGATGATAAAATGAAATGATCATCACCTTCTATATATACAATGTAAGGTGCCTCTTCACAAGCAAGGCGACTCTTCACAAGGGTCGGCCTCATTCAAGAACCAAGGCGACTTTTCATCTTGGGTCGGCCTTATAAATTTAAAATAATATTTATATATAGCAAGTCCGACTTGCCTTGGAATTATTTATTTATCATATATTGCAAATTTATAGGAGAAAGAAATCTCCTGCCACTACCTACATCAACATAGAAGATACTAGAAATTTTTGAAAATTAGGGTTTTTGGACCTAGGGTTTTAGGAAAAACCCTAAAAAATAGGATCTTTCCAGAATTGGTTTAAAATAATTTTGATTGGCTTATTTCACCTCACGATCACATTGGTGAAGTCAAAATCAAGAAAAAGTTAGTTTAGCTCTAGTGGGTCTACTTCACTTTTTCAAGAAAAAAGTTTGTACTTATGAGGACGTCAATGGCAGATAGCCAATACCAGGTGTCGAAATCTAAGCCTCAAACTCGTCACAGAAGATTCTATGGCGAGAGATGCTCGAAAAGATGCTTTGCAACGGAGGGGATTTTCAAATGGTGAAAAACGAAAAATATTCTAACTCTGGAAACACTGCGCCTTGCTACGAGGGAGGTGCCTGTGCAGTCAACACCCAAGTCAACGACACAGTGTCCATACATGTAAAAATGGTGAATGCAGTCACAATGGTGAACATGCTCACGTTAGCAGCAACAATGCTTTAACATAGTCAACTTAGCCCAACCACACGGTGTTTGCACAGTGAGAAGAGGCGAAAATCATCAAAAAAATGATCAAGTTTGGAGCCAAATGCGCCCCTTCAGGCCAGGGGCGCCCTTGAATTTGAGAGGTCAAATGTAGTGGTTAAGGTTTGCAAAACTAGTCATCTTCTTCGGATTTCTGCCAACTTTCCAGCGAATCTAAAAGATTTGTCTAACACCGGCAAACGACTGCAAAGGCAGAAGATGCTGAAGGCAACAAACATCAAAGACGGCAGTCAATTTACGGAAATTACACCCCTGTAGCCCAGGGGCACCCAAGAATAAAGCCTATTATATGTCAATTTTTCCAGTAACCATCTCCAAATGATCTTCCCAGCTTTGCGATGAATCCAATCGCCAGCTTAGAAGATTATCAAACTGTTGGCGTAACAACTAACACCTCTGGAGTACAAGTTGTTATGAACAGCCTATGCACACTACGCAATGAGTGCTCTTCGAATTATTGAGGGGAAGCTCCCTCGATGTTCTTTGACAAATATGCTTTGTAAAGAAAAAATAAGCTAAAACTACTTCCTGTCTTTTTGTTTCAGCTGCTAGAGGCACAAGACTTTCTTGAAAGAACTTTTACGTTGCAGCTGAGTTTTCTCTGGTTTTGCAAATCAACTAAACTACAACTTATATCTATCCAATCTCCTCAGGAAAACAAAGCAAGAGGAAACGGAGCAAGGTTTGACTATCTGACGATAAGTGGGTTTAGACTCTCTACTTGAGGGCAAGGTGGCACAACTATCATCTCAATCTAAACCAACTTATTGGGCACAACAGATTTAAGAATTCACTAAGACGATCTTATGGAACCCTGTGTGGCATAACACTCGACCGAAACAGCAAAGTCTTCACGAAACAGCCTTTATCTTTATAATCTCACGAAACCCTATGTGGCATAACCTTTGATTATATCGATAAAGATTCACAAAACAGATTTATCGCTGCAACTTCTCGAAACCCTGTGTGGCATAACGATCGATCACAATGATAAATAAACACAAAACAGCCTTATCACCTCAATCTCTTGGAACCCTATGTGGCATAGCAATTGACTTCAATGATAAAGATGCTTAAACAGATATACCTAAACTATGGAAGAATTCAACATCACAATCTTTTGGAACCCTATGTGGCATAACAATCAATTGCAATAGTGAAGACACATGAACAAATACGAAAAAGAGCAATATTGAGGGCAAGGTAGGCGCAGCATATATTCCTCTCTCAAGCAAAAGTTATTTACAAATGAGCGTAAGCTCTTATTTATATACATCAAGGTGTAGGGAACCCTAAAATCACCTTGTGTTATCTATAGTTCCTGCAATGCATGCAAGCAATGCGCCCAAACCCTAATTAAGCAAACTATACAGTTAACTGGGCAACTACCCTCAGTTTAACTGAAACATCTGATCTAAAAATGGACATCTGTCGAGCATGCACGTCCTTATTAAAACAAGTTAACTGGAAGACTATCATCAGTTAACGAAAAACCCTAAATACAACTCCAAGTGAACAAGGCGATTCTCAGAATAGGTATGCATGTGATGACAACCCCGAGTTAACTGAAAAGGGTAACATCCAGTTCAACTCGCGTGTGTGAAGTCTATTCTGAGAAGTGGGAACTGAAGTTCACTGTGTGTGATCTCGAGCAATCAACCCCTCAATGAGATTGTTGACTGTGTCACTGTCCGGAGCGATGAGACTCTGACGAAGAATGCTATGTCGATGCAGCATGTCCTCACCAGCTGTGATCTGAGACTGAAGTTCCCTTCTGCTCCTCGTTGCTTCATCGAAAAGTGTTGACATGACTGTAAGCTAAGTAACCTTACAGCCAACTGTCTCCCCACTGAAAATG
>VDFB02196545.1:0-11449 GCA_007258455.2 Sequoia sempervirens | reverse complement strand
TCACTGCTTTGTCTATGTTATTGCTTACTATATTATGCTTTGGTAGATTTTTTCTGAGCATCCATAGCTTGTTTGAAAGAATTTGTTTTAAAGTTTTCAACCATAGCAATGAAGGCAAAGGAACTATTTGACAAAAAATGCTTTGTAGACATGTATCAAAATTTTGTAGTATAGACAAGGTAAGTTTGAAAAATGCCTCAAAAGAAATGTGGTCTCGGACTCCATGACAAGCAAAATGCAATTGGGACAAGCCCTAGTTATTGAAGTTAGTGCAATGTAAAGCAATTACAACTGCTAGGTTGACTTTGTAAAAACTATATATTGTAATTGAAATTTTTCCATCTATCATCATCTAGTTATTAGTTATGCAATGTGAAGCAATGCTTCGGAGGCTTGAAATATGTGCAATGCAATGTAATCAAATAATCTATATGAATATAAACTACAAAAATCTATTTTTACAATTTATTGGGCTTAAACTCTTTATTTATTTGTTCTCTATATCTCTATGCTATGGAAATGCCTATAAATTTTTAAAAAAGTTTTTATCTCGTGATTGTTCTACTTTTTTTTACCTTTTTTTTAAATCGATTTTTCCTATTTTTCTATACTTTTCCATTTTTTCAAAAAATCTTATAATTTTGGTTTGTAGATTTTTTCCCCAAAATATTTTTGCTGCTATGGTATAAACACATATCTTTTTGTAATATCAAGGATACTTTTTGAAACTTCCATGCATTTCTAATCTAAAAGGAAAAGTCTTTTGCCTAATCTATATGCAGCCATGCTTTTGACATTGTCAAAAAGAGCAAATATGGATACCATTGATAAAAAAAAATTGTATTAACCAAATAGCCATTTGCACATACATCAATATATGTCGATATAAGTATAAAATATAGTTACAAAATAGCCATATAGGCTTATGCTTGAATTCCATATAGGCATACAATGTCAAATATATCCAATACAAGATATGTACAAAATTGCCATGTCTAGGCATACAACAAAGGGCTTTGGAATCAAAATTCATTTCTCTCCATGCTTTGGAAATAAATTATTTTGCTTTGTTTGGTGATCTGATGGCGATAAGTCTGTCTATCATTTCTGTTGTGCTTGAGGAGTGCTCCTGCTACTCCTCCTATAGTTTAGCTCTTGGTGAAGTCTTAACTGTTACAATAAGAAGTAAAGACATTAATATATAGAAATTACATTATAAGAAATGATATATTTAACAAAATAATCACTTACTGCCATCTCATGATCACTCTCCATGATGGAAATATTTGCATGTCGATGCTCAGGCGTGCGCAAGCCCTATATAAACCATCCAAATAGGAATTAAACTATGAATCAATAATGGTTTGATTTTTCACTAGAACTAACATCTATAACAACAAATGTAAATTGAAATTTAGTAATTTGACTCATACCTCCTCTATTAGAGCCATGGAGGATTGTATAGCGGATGAAACACCGATATCCATTTTCCTTGTAACATTTGGATGTGTTCCCACAACCAACATCTGAAAATAAAACAACAAATTATTCAATCACAAAAAAGTTACAATAGCGAGATCCACGTCATGACTTATAATGTATGAGATTTGATGAACAAAATTTTGAGTACAAGTATTAAGCTATATATTTTTGGTAGGCCTTGGCACTTTGATAGGAAGACCAAGCATGATGGGGAGAAGAACACATACTCCATTGTGAAGGATGGGAAGACTTACAACTTGTCACCTCTCCTAGAAGAATGCAAGGCAAAGCATGAAGGGCCTAGTGTTTTGATGGTGGGTGAGGAGTTCATGAAGACCTTGAATGAAGGAGGAGGAAGAGGATTCTTCCTAATTATGAAGCCAAAAAGTGAAGCAGATCTACCCACAAAGAAGAAGGAAGATGCACCAAACGAAGTCCAAGAGTTGTTGGAAAGGTACAAGGACATAACGGTGAATGAATTACCTAGTTCCCTACCTCCCATTAGGGATATAAGCCACCATATTGATTTGATTCTAGGGGCTACATTTCCCAATAAGGCTGCATACAAGATAACACCTACTCAAAATGAGGAGATTGCAAGACAAGTGCAAGAGTTGATGGATAAAGGGCTAGTGAGGAAGAGTTTGAGCCCATGTGCTATTCCTACTATCCTAGCACCAAGGAAGGATGGGAATTGGATGCTTTGCACTGATTCAAGAGCCATTAATAGGATCGTGCAATCAGATATAGGTTCCCAATGCCAATAATGGAGGACCTCATGGATTGTCTATCAAGAGCATCTTACTTTTCCAAGATTGATCTAAAGAGCAGGTACCATTAGATAAGGATCAGAGAGGGGGATGAATGGAAGAAATCTTTTAAGAGTAATGAAGGGCTCTATGATTTTTTGGTGATGCCCTTTGGGTTATCAAATGCCCTAGTACATTTATGCGCCTTATGAATGAGGTATTGAGACCTTTCATTGGAAAGTTTGTTGTAGTTTATTTAGATGACATCCTTGTGTTTAGCAAGTCTAAAGAAGAACATTTGAAGCACCTTGACATGGTACTAAGGAGGTTACAAGAGGATAAGTTGTTGATCAACATGGAAAAGTGTGAATTCATGAAGGAAGAACTAGTCTACCTTGGTTTTGTCATCTCCAAGGGAAGTTTGAAGATGGATCCTTCAAAGGTGCATGCTATTCTTACTCAAGGCCAACACCAAAATCCATGGGAGATGTGAGAAGCTTCCATGGACTTGCAAGCTTTTATAGAAAGTTCATCAAGAACTTTAGCCAAATTTGTGCACCAATCTTGGACACCATCAAATGAGGTAACAAAGGTAAGTTTTCTTGGACCAATGAGGCTGATAAAGGGTTTGAATATCTAAAAATGAGAGTATCACAACAGCCTATAATTGTGCTCCCTGATTTTGATAAAGTTTTTACCATTGAGTGTGATGCTAGCAATCAAGCAATAGGGGCTATTTTGAGCCAAGAAGGTAGACCGGTTGCATTTTACAGTGAGAGGCTGAATGAAGGAAAGAGGATGTATTCTTCCTATGATTTGTAATTGTATGCTATGGTCCAAGCCCTCAAAAAGTGGAGGCACTACTTGTTACCTAAAGAATTTGTTGTTTCTACTGATAATCATGCCTTGACTTTTTTGAATGCACAGGACAAACTCAGTCATAGGCACATGAAGTGGGTAGAGTCTTTGCAAGCCTATACTTTCACAATAAAGCATAAGAAGGGCCAAGAAAATAAGGTGGCAGATGCTCTCAATAGAACACTTGTAGTGCAAGAGATCCAACTCCAAAGCATGGGGGTTGAAGCATTGAAGGATATGTATCATGAAGATTCAGATTTCAAGGAGGTATACAATGTTTGTGAGCAGCATTTGAATTCTGAATCTCTTTCTTGCTATGGTGAATTCTCCTGGACTTTTATTACAAAATGGTTTTCTCTTCAAAGGAAGCCAATTGTGTGTGTGTGTAAACGCTCCAATGAGGGAGAATATCATAAAGTAGAAACACAGTGGGAGTCTTCGAGGTCACTTTGGCCTTTACAAGACCTTAGAACAAGTTAGGAGATTTTACTATTGGCCAAAGTTGCAGGTGGATGTGAGAAGGTATGTGGAAGGCTGCACAATATGTCAAAGGGCAAAGGGAACTTCATCAAATGTAGGACTCTATCAACCACTGCCCATTCCCAATAGGCCTTCGGAGTGTGTAAGTATCGACTTTGTCTTGGGGTTGCCTAGAACCCAAAAAGGTTTTGATAGTATCTTTGTGGTAGTTGATAGATTTAGTAAGATGGAACATTTTCTTCCTTGCAAATGCACCAATGATGCATCTCATATAGCAGGTATCTTCTTTAAGGAGGTTGTTAGGATACATGGACTACCTTTAAGCATTGTTTCTGACAAGGATTCTAAATTCATTGGTCACTTTTGGACGACCTTGTGGAAGAAACTCAAGGAAAAAATCTGTCCTTTAGTTCAACATACCATCCACAAATGGATTGGAAAACTGAAGTGGTGAATAGATCATTGGGAAACCTCTTAAGATGCCTTACCAAGGAGCATGGACAAGCTTGGGATTTGATTTTACCTCAGGCTGAATTTGCATATAATGACTCCATGAATAGGAGCATTGGTAGAAGCCCTTTTGAGGTAGTCTATGGAATGCACCCTAGAGGGGTCTATGAAATAATAAATCTACAAGGAGTTGCTAGGAGAAGTACTCAAGGTGAGGACTTTGTTGTTACAATTAAGGATATTCATCAACAAGTGAAGGAAACCCTTCAAAAGAATGTTGAGAAGTATAAGGAAAAGATAGATTTAAAGAAGAGGAATGTCCAATTCAAGGTTGGAGACTTGGTGATGGTACACTTGAAGAAGGAGAGACGTCCAAAAGGAAAGTATACCAAACTCACGATGAAGAAGATAGGACCTTGCAAGGTGGTCTACAAGTTTGGCCAAAATGCTTATGAAATAGAGCTACCTCCTGGAGTGGCAATCTCTCCTATCTTCAACATTTCTGACTTATATCCTTTCAAAGATTTTGTGATTTGATTGAGTGCTTGGTTATATCAAACTAATGATATGATTGATGTTACTAAATTTGATTAAGGTGTATAAGACAGGTTTGGTGACTTTGATGGTTGGATGGGTGACTATTATGAAGCCTTTTGAGCAAGTTGGTGATTAACCACATGATAATCAAGATTTTGTTGTAGCAGGAGTTTGTAACCTGTAAATAGACTTGTAGTCAAAATATGATGAGTATAGTGCTTGATAATGGACTGATAATAGTGAGGTATGGTTTAATTGATTTTTTTCCTTGGTGAATAAATGAAAGGATGAATTGTTCAAGTGTCAATAATCAGGTTTATGTTGTTTTTATGGTGGTTGAGAATGATGTGAATCTAATTGATTAAGTCAAAGTTTTATTTAATATGGTTTTTTCTTTGAATGAATCAATTGGAATACTAATTAGTGGAATGATGAATGATGGCCTATGGAATGGCTAAGAGAATTTGAGTAGATTTTGGTTTAATGAAAAGTAGATTTCTAATGAAATTATATTTGATATTCTCCTGATTCTATTTGGGATTGAAATACCTTGAAGAAATGATGTTGATGGTGTTTGTTGGATGCTCTACATAAGATGTACCCTCATGATTGAGTGTTTTGATATGATGCTCTGCATCACTAACTACCTTGTCTATGCTATTGCTTACTATTATGGTTTCATAGATTTTTTCCAAGCATCCATAGTTTTCAGTGAAAAGCACCCTCCCAAAGCCACTGCACCGTGTTTCATGCTGAACTTCTACAACTATATATACTGTGCCACTTTCTCGGAAAACTCTGTCATCCACATCCATTGCTTGAAGCCATGGAATTCTCACTGCCCAAGAAGAGTTTCCACCATTTGCAATGCAACATAACTAACAATATGAATATAAAATACACAAATATATTAAGTAGAATTTATTAGTTAAGTTCTCTTTATTCTATTGCCTTCGTGTATGTTTGAGTGAATCCACTAGCACTAGGGAGGTGTTTGGTTTGAAACCACCCAATATTAGCCAGCCCTGCTCAACATCCAAAGTCTATTGTACACCATTCATAAACAATGCTATTAACATGTAATAAATTTATAATTGTTTACTAGTTACATACCCTCTACTAAAAGGTGTAATCAAAATAAGTAGGTGGAGGACTGGTGTATCCAGTCTCAACATTGTGACCCTACAATTTTATTAAAATAATAAAACTAAATTAGTTAATCATGCATTTCAGAATCAAAATTTAATAAATTAAATTCAATGAACATGCTGACTTTTACCCAACCATCAATGCCATATGCACGATGCAAAATGTCAGCTGTCCTCTCTATCCCCGTAGTAGCATATTGATCTTGTGTAGCAAAGATATGCATCCTCGCTGTGAGGCAACATATAGATCCCGGCCAGAATAGCATATGGATTTTATGTGAGTGATATGGATCCGTAGTAGCCTCCCTGCGCTCTGGGGTCATAAGGAACAAGTCACCCCAGCTTAGATCGGGACACACACACACATGGGTCTCGAAGGCTTCCACCCAAGACTCCCTTTGATGGTGTTGTTGTGTACAATAGGGCTACTATGATGGATGACACTCCGACTCAAAGTGTTGATCGCTTGCAATGTCCCTATGTTAGGACTCTCCTTCACAACAACAGGCATAACAATGTGCCCACGAGGCGGCCTAGCGAGAGGTCATCTCCCTTGCCGCGGCGTGGATCCAAGCAGCACGGCTCATCCTCCGAGTCACCCCCCACCCCCTTTGGAACTCCCCACTGTACACCTTTGGATCGGTCTAACACGAGCCCAATCGTGATAGCTCCTAAGCAGGCCATTGGGGACTTCACAATTATTGCACGGTGGGTAATCAAAGACCAAATACCATCTATCATTAAAATGGTTCCTAATCTCTTGGTGGTGGCACTAATGAATAGGAAACCTCTTTGCATTGAGGGTAAGATTTTGATTTGTTTTAGGGTCAGTGAATAGAGATCACAAATCACCTTTAGTAATTTTTAAATCTTTTACTTGTTTGTATGATAATTTTTCTACATAATATGCCCTGGTTGCCTGCCTCCTATCTTGCCATCCAGATATTTGTTGGATAATTACATCTACATTTTTTAACATCTCTTTCAATGAATTTTATAGAAGCATTCTTTCTGTGGTTGAAGCATTTGGATCACTCAACCTACTGATAAGATCCTCAAGTTGTTTTCTATTATTATCAATTTCACTCCTCAAATTTTCTTGAGTGCCAGGAGGGTATTGAGTGATTGGTAGGGGAGGTTGATTTTTTTGTTGAGGTTGATTTTGTTGAGGATTTGCAGGATTTCCTACAAATTAAAAAAAAAAATCAAATCTAACCTAAAACAAACAAAATCAATTTCAAACTAAGAAATTCAAAACAAATAGCAAACAATACCTACCTCCCGCACCTCTTTGTCATCGTGGTGCCATATTTGCAAAGAAAATATAACTATTGTTGATAAAATTTGTAGAAATCCTTCCTCCTAGAACGCGAGCGCGAAAGTGAGGGTTTTTGGCCGTAGGTAGAGCTTAGAAACAGTAAATAGAAAATGATAGTTTTCACTTTTTTTTGCTTTTAAAACAACATAATGCACTCGCGTTATAACACGCTCACATTATCTCTTTCCAAAAACTTTTTTGGCCACAAAAGTGCGACCAACTTCATGCATCCACTCAGCTGCAAAAATGTGAAATTTATAGAGGTCAAATGGCAAGAACAAAATGCACTAGCTTTTTCTTTTAATTTATTTTCTTTTTCTTTTTCTATAGCTAAACTCTAATTCCAAGTCTTAATATGCATTATGCAACTAACTTTGGTTCTATCTCAAAGTCAATATCAACCTACAAATCAAAGATGACATGTATTCCAACTCCAAATCATGACATTTAAGTCCACATTAGGTGTATAATATAAAATATGTAGTAGTAAAACAATAATTTTCATTGAAAAAACTTATAGTGCCAACAAGAGCATAGGCAACCACAAGTGGGGGAGAAGCAAGACAATTTGCATGAGTCAAGGGATGAACACACCCTTCAAAGTTTCTATTTCTTGAAAGAACAAATACAACAACTATATCTAAAATAAAGAAATAAATGGTATAAAATGATTAGAAGAGAAAACAATATTCCATAAATCCCTAATAGGAAAAAAAGAAAAAGAGCTTTCACCCAACAAAAACACAAAGGCATCCCTAAGGCCAAAATTTTGGTATCTAAAGCATTGAAAATTATATTTGATAAAATAAAGATGAGAAGGAAGCCTTCTCATGGAGTGACAAAGCTCAAGAAGCTTATGAGAAGCTTAAGAAAGTAATTAGCTCATGCTAATACTTGGTATTCCCAATTTCTCACAACCATTTGTGGTAAAGTCTAATGCTTCAAGTGAAGGATTGGAGTTGTGCTAATGCAAATGAGTCATGCTATAACATTTACAAGAAAAAAAGTGAAAACTTCAAAAAGAACATATTCTATTATACATGGTGGTAAGAATAGACCACAACAATCTAAAATCCTTACTTGGCCAAGGTGATTTGAACAATCAAAAACAAAAATGAGTAAGCTTTAAGCTTATGATTTTGACATAGAATATCTAAAAGGTTAAAAAATTGCAATTGTTGATGCTTTCTCATATGCCTATTTTTGCTCCATTTCTATTCTTATTGTTAATTAAAAGGCCTCTATCATGGTTGAATATGCTAAGAGCCCTCTAGCTATTGATATACTAGATGGAAGTGTTTAAGTATTGGCAAGCACATAGTAGGAAATGGTCTTATCCTATATAAGGATTGAATTTTCCTTGTGCCTGAGTCCAAGAAGAGAGAGAAAGATCTAAGGACGTTGCATCATGCACCTATGGTTGGTCACACAAGCTTCAAAACCTATATGAAATTGAGAGAGAGATTCTCCCAAAAGGGCCTCAAAGAATATGTTCTCAAGCTTACCAAGGAATGTACAACCTCCCAACAAAATAAAACCTATTGGGACTAAGCCCTACTTTTCCCCTTGTTTTGTTTGATTCATTTTCCCTAGTCCACTTAGGTTTCATTTTTTCCCTTGCATATAACTAATATGAGATATATCTTGTGGGTTTCCATGAGTTATTATACTGTCTTCATGTGCCTATACATGTGTTAATATTGATAATGTATAAAACCCTAAGTTGGGTGGGTTTTTGGTTCGTTTGGGTGTTTTCTTGCAAACCATTTAAAATTCTTCCCACCACTCTCACAACTGCTCCTTCAAATGCCATTAATGAAATTTGAACTAATCCAACCACTAGTTAAATTTGTAATAGTGTATGGTTAACTACAGGTGGATTTTGACATGTACATAATTGATTTGTGAGGGAAATGAGATGTTTTTAGAATTGATATGTTTGATGAAACAACAGGTGCCAAATGCAATTAATGGCATCACCATTGCTTCACTCATATTATTGAAGCAAATCACCCATTTTCTAATGTGTTGCACTGGTGGGAAAGTTTCATGACACATTTGAATTCATGAATGACATTTATAGTACTCATGGATCCCCACAATTGTTCTTGAGTGTGATTTGGGCCACATTTATGGGGAAATTTGGCCCTATTTCTACATAAATGTTCATTACTAAGTACCAATCAAGCAATGAGTAACTCATATAGCTGATCTACTTGGAATTTTTTTGCAGCTTAAAAGAGTTGTTTAAGTTTCCATTTTTCATTCATATTGGTTGTCGGTTTCTTAAGTCTTCAAGCTATTCCAATACTAGAAAATTTAGGGTTTCAAATATTGTAAGGGTATTCACCATTGAACCTTCTCTCTAAGTTGCAAAGAGATAATTATTGTAATGAATGTATGTAACTGCATGTCTCCTTGGATGATAATTGATATTTTAAGGTGTTTTAAGGCATAGAGGTGTGTCAGGTCCTCTTCTTTGCAAACTTTCACCGGATTTGCTAGTGTAATTATATCAAACATTTGAAGAGTGTTGTAGAACTCGTAGAATGTTAGATGTAATAATATTTTATTTTCTATGAATGAATTCCAATGAGTTCAGAGAAGGATCACTAAGTTGATGTTGTTTGTATCACTAAGTTATTGTTGTTTGTATGCATCATATCTATCATATCTGTGTTATTATTTATTGTGTTATTCTTGTTATGGTTGAATGCTACTCTAAAACCATATAAGGCACCAGTCTTGAAGGCTTTGACCCTCAACCCACATTAAAATTAGACAAGTCATTCATCCATTAGTATAGAAGTTATTTTTAGGATCCGTATATGTTGTTCATGATTCAATATCATAAAATAGTAAATTTAAAAAAAAAAACCAACCGTTAAACCATTAACTAAGTCATGTTCAAAGTATTTATATTCTTTCAACACCAAAGGAAAATTAACTAAAATCATTCAAGGGAGTGTAATGTTGTTTTATCTAGAGCTGCATATGTAAAATATTATAAGCTATAAGGAGGTTTTAATAGAACTAATTGAGCTTAGTCTAATGGCAGTTATTGAGGTTAAGCTCACACTTGGGTATAGTTGTTGTGAAGTGCACTAGTTATTCATTATGTTTGATATAAATGCCTATTAAGGCATACCTCTAAGAGCACCCTCCTAGATTTAAGTTGAGCCCAGAGTGATAGGGAGATTACCCACTCTCACCAGTTGGCATTTAACCCTCCATAATTTATGGATGAACCAAAATTCCTATCTTGAAGACACCCTTAGCCTAGATAGTTGAGTTGAGTTCTAGGATCTTAAAGCAATGGTTTTGGGACCCAAAAAATCTGAACATGTTTTTTTCAGCAAGCTTGTTACAACATTTTCCTATTCCCAACAAGAAGTGAGAAAGTAAATCCACTGAATTCATCAGAAAATTTTCTAAGGTAAATGGAAAGGGCTGCATTTTTTTGGTAGTGGATCAGTTAACTAAATATGCACACTTCTTTTCCATCCCTACACAATTTAGATAACATCAAGTAGTTGACTTATTTTTCAGTGAGATATACAAGCTACACATGGCTTGCCTAAGACCATTGTTATTAGCATGAATAATATATTACTCAGATCCTCTTGGCAGGAATTATTTTGCTTGATAGGCACCAAAGCTCACCACCAGCTATCTAGTGTAGGAGCACCTTGCTCACTAGTTGCCTCTAATTGGAAAAATTATAAAAATTGAACTTT
Organism: Sequoia sempervirens; assembly: GCA_007258455.2. Classification (NCBI taxonomy): domain Eukaryota; kingdom Viridiplantae; phylum Streptophyta; class Pinopsida; order Cupressales; family Cupressaceae; genus Sequoia; species Sequoia sempervirens. Next base: position 690 of record VDFB02196545.1, on the reverse strand, counting down.
CAAGTGTCAAAGCATGTAAATTTTTGTAAAAATTCATGAAGTGGTAATAAATAAAGTATTTGAGGTCACAAATAGGTCACTAGGTGGGAAAAAGGTGGAAAAATCAAAATTTGGAAAAATGCTAAAGTTGCCAATTATGTAAAATGCAACAAAAAGCAAAGATTAGGAAGTTAAAAGGTCAAGAGGTAGTTTTAGGAAGTTTCATTCAATGAGGGAAGTTGAAAAGGTAGTTAAAGGATTGGAAAAATATTTAAAAAGCTTGTAGAAGGTGAGAAAAAGATAATCCATTGTATTCTTGAAGTTTATCATCAATAAAAGTACCCTGTGTAGTTAATTTGCAGAGTTCTTTCTATCATTTGTTCACTTGTACGATTTGTACTATTGTATAGGGTATTCAATCTTATTGTCCTTGGTATATTAGAGAGTTAGTATATTTTTAAATCCATTTGGAAGTGATTTGATTAAGTAGAATATCTATTGTAAAGCATTCTCTGTAGTTCAGTTAGAAACCCTTAAAACAGGGGTTTTGAGAGTCTAATAGGCAAATGTAGACTACTCCACCAAATTAGACCTTGTAGATCAGTTGAGTAGATTTAAATAGGATGTTTTAGGTTTCCTTTGTGTTTTTTTGTGTAGGGGAAACAAGAATGCATTGATGGAGTTGCTGCTATAGGGTATTTGAAGGGTTTT
>VDFB02196542.1:0-14578 GCA_007258455.2 Sequoia sempervirens | reverse complement strand
AGAAGGGAGAAGAAGGGGGGTTTGAATGGACCTTGGTTCGAGTGAACCCCCCCTTTTATTGATTTTTCCATTATGTTCATTAAAAAAATGCCAAAAAGTGGTTCCCATCATTTAATAGGGTTTGATTGTTCACCAAGGTCCATTTGAACCCCTTTTGGGTCCATTCAAACACCCAAGTTCGTGCGACCCCTAAAAAGTAAATTCTTTTTTCATAGGAGCATTTTTGCAGTTTTCCTTCCTCACTAGAATTGTAAACCAGTATTGTGGGATCACCCAGGAGTACAATTTTCTATACTACATAAACATAGGGATGATTATAGATCTCACAACACTATATGAGATTTTCTCACTAATGTACGACTTCTTTGGCTACAACCAAATCAAAATTGCACTTGAGGACCCATAAGACAACCTTTACCTATCCATGAGGTACCTAATGTTGGAATGTCATGCCCTTTGGCTGTAAAAATGTTGGAGCTACCTATCAAAGAAAAATTACTACGATCTTTCATGACATGATCCACACACTGATGGAAGACTATGTTGATGACCTACTGGAAAAATCCCTCACAAAGGATAGTCACTTGGTAGTGCTTGACACAATATTTACTAGATTGGAACAATACAAGGTTAGATTAAACTTGAAAAAGTGTATCTTTGGAGTAACTTCCAAGAAGCTCCTTGGATACATTGTTTCACATAGAGGAATAGAGGTTGATCCTGCAAAGGTGAAAGCCATCATAGACATGTTTCCACCTAATTTAACACAACTCAGAAGTCTATAGGGTAAACTACAACCAATCCATAGGTTTATAGCAGAGCTAGCAGACAAGTGCCAACCATTTCAATATCTCCCTTGCAAGGATGTTCCATTCAAATGGACCAATTCTTGTCAATAGGCTTTCCAACAAATAAAATACTACCTATTGTCACCACGAGTACTGATGCCACCCATTGATGGGAAACCACTCATCTTGTATGTATCAACCACATCATCTACACTAGGATCTCTTTTGGCATAAAATGACAAATATGGAAAATAAAGAGAAATATATTATATCAATCATACCCTTGTAGGATATGAACTTAATTATACTCCCATTGAGCAAGCATGTATTTTTTTTGTCTTTACAACATAGAAACTAAGGCATTACATGTTGAATTTACAAACTAAGTTGATTTCTAAGATAGATCCTTTGAAGTATTTACTCAATAAAGTAATACTAACAGGAAGATTAGGAAAATGGGTAATGCTCCTTAGTGAGTTTGACAATGAGTACATGTGGAAAGAAAAGTAATCAAGGGATAGGTCATCGTTGATCAGTTAGCAGATGATCCTACACAAGTGTTCCAACCTCTCATACTAGAGTTCCCTAATGAAGCAATCTTCACATTGGATACATCTACAACATGGAATATGTACTCAAAAAGATTCTAAATATGTTATCATATCACTAATACCCTATATATTTGTAGTTTAGATATTACCCTCCTTAGATGTCTTGACATGGAAGAATAAAAAATGGCTTTATAATAGGTACATGAAGGTATATGTGGAGCTCACTCTAGTAGTCCTACTCTAGCAAAGAATACTATACACACAAGATACTATTGGCCAACAATGGAATGTGAGTCTAACCACTTTGTGAAGAAATGCAGACAATATTAGATCCATGGTGATCTAGTACACACACCAACACATGGACTTCATCTAGTTGCATCACCTTGGCCCTTCTCTCAATCAGGACTCGACCTTGTCAGAAGGAGCCACCCTACATCTATGAATGGTCACAAATTCATAATTACTACAACATAATACTTTAATAAATGGATTGAAGCTATCTCATTGACATACATCACCAATAAAAAAATCTCAAAATTCATATTAAACTACATCATATATCGATATGGTGTACCCTTTTCTATAGTCACAGATAATGGGCGTCCCTTCAAGAACCAAAACATTTGAGAATTATGTGAAAATTACCATATCCAACATCATTTTTCCACACGTATTATCCTAATGGTAATGGTCAAGTGGAGGCATCAAACAAAATCATTATAAATCCTTGAAAAAGACTATCAATGACATTGGTTGAGATTGGCACATTCAACTAAATATAGCCTTATGGGATTAGCATAAAAGAATTCATACTCCCATAGGTGCTACACCTTATTCCCTTGTCTTTGGTTCCAAATCTATCCTTCCAACCGAGGTTAAGTTACTATCATTGAGAGTTTCTATGCACTAGTTCATTGATGATTAAGATTATAAGATTTCTAGTTTACATGAGCTAGAACTATTATATGAAAGAAGACAAATTGCATTATTCTATATGTAGGAATATCATAATCATCTCAGATGTAGCTATAACAAAAGAGTCAAAGTCTGACAGTTTGACATTGGTGACCTAGTCCTAAAAGAGAACCCTAAGAATCAATAGGAAAGAGAAAACCCAAGAAAGTTTGAACCTCATTGGTTGGGTCCCTATATCATTATTGCAACATATGGATCCAGTTTGCATCAATTGGCTACTCCTGAAGGTGAACCACTACTTGATTTGATCAATAGCATGTACCTTCAGAGACCTACTATACATGATCTCTAGAGATCCCATAAAAAGAAAAAACAAAAATAATATTTAAAAAAAAGATAAATAATTCATCCTATAGTGAAAACAATTTTGGTGGCTCTTTGGATAAGTACCATGGTGAAAAATTAGAAAAAAGTGTCATGTGTAGACGGCTACCACTCTACCATCTATCACTATCAGATTATTTCCATAATAAGCTAAGCACAAGCCCCTTCATAATAAAATATTTCTCACCCTTGTCATGGCTTGAGAATGATTAACATTTAGCATTAACTGCTTACCATAATCATACCTTTCATAATAACTGTTCATGTACCTGACCGAGGGAAATTCTTGATCTAGGGTTTCAAAAGGATCTTAGACATGGTATCCTAGGACATAATCACAAAAATACAAAAAAATAAAAATAGTTTAAAAAATTCAAAAAGATTCAAATATTCCTTGAAAGATCTAAAATAGTAATAAAATGTCAAAAAAGTCAAAAACAACATTAAGCCATCCCTCATATGCTAATGTTGGTCCAAATAGTCAAACTACATTGCCTCTACATGTATCACAAAGGCAAGGCCATCATCGATGAGCCCTCGAGGCATAGGTCAATCCTTTAGGGTCCTTCATAATGTTTCTCATCCATCATAATCCACATTCCAGAATAAACTATCACTTGTCAAGGTCAATTGAACTATGTTGCCTCTATGTGTATCACGTAGGCAAGGCCAACATTTGATCAGGTTCATTGCAGTCCTCATCATTTAATTAAAAATCCCAAACCGGAGCCGTGTCCATGGCAATATGCAAGAGGGAGAAGAAATCATTTGCATGACATTCTTTTTCTACAAACAGAACTAAAAGGCAATGCATGAAAAAAATTGATGGAATCAAATCTATCTTAAGAAGCATTCAAAGGGAAATTCTGGAAATGTAAATAGCAGGGAATGGAAATATTGCTGGAAAATAAACTATGAAATGAAAACTACAAACTACACTACTGCTGCTAAAAACTGAACTCTTTTATTTTATAAAACTCTTCCCCATTTGATTCCTTGAATCCAATGAGTTTGTAGAATTTTGAAAGATGAGCCTTATAGTTGTGGAATAGCTTGCTAGAAGATAGGAACATGTGTTGGGAAAAAGATAAGTCTTTTCTTCATCTTGTTGATTCAATCTCCTTTGGTCATCCAAAACAAATATGCCTATTTTGTAGCCCCTAAACAAGTTCCAAAAAGACATTTTAATGCTGAAAAATTCATGCCTTTCCCTTTTGTATCATTAAAGCTCATAAAACAACTCCTAGATGCTTGCAAAAAGGTTCAAACTGCCCAAAACTACCTCCTAGATATGCTCCATTTGTTTGCACAACCCAACAACCTATCTTAGATGCTTGGAACTGCCCCCTAGATGCTCTCAATTGTTGTCCCTTAACTACTCATAAAAGCTCAAATTTCCCAACCTCTTCATAAATGCTATCATACTTATCCTCCACTTAGATCCTACTTAGTTCCAAAAATTCTAGAGCATCGAATTGGTAAAGTTTTCTCTCAAACCACAAATTAAATTTTTGTAAAATTTAATGGGTTTTTTTGTCTTCTTGTTTCCTAATTTTTATCCAAAAATCTCAAGAACCCAGATCATAATTTTCAAGATATGATGAAATCTCAACTGCTGAAAATCCCTCACTTTCCTCATCATTACTAAACTCATAACCAGAGTGGGTGCTCCGTAATTTTAGGCTGACTGCTTCTCTTTAACTGAAGAAAACACTAATTTAGCTAATAGATGAGACATTTTTTGTCTCATCATCATTGATGGGCCCTCAAGGCCTAGGTTTGTCATTTAGGGTTCATTGTATTAAACTTTTCATCACAAATCTAAATTCCATAATAAAACGATCCTTTGTCAAGGACATAAATGTTGGACACAAATGGAACATCTTATGAAAAATACGCTTAACAAATTATGGAATAATAGATGAAACCATCAAAGTAGACTTCAACCTGGCTAATCAATTATCTACATATCTATTAATGATACCTATCTTATCAAAAATCATTTGTCACTTAGGATGTTGCATTATCGAAACAAGGCCAGGCATCTTACACGAAATTTTTTGCTCCTTAAAACATGCATAATCTTTTGAAATAATATCAAACACATATCAATGGATAAAAATATCTAAAAAATTGTGGATTCATTTGGTCTAGTTAAGTCTTATCTTATGTCATGTTCCTAGCCTACTCGATAATATCCATAAGTGACTAGAGAAGTGATGATGGATCATGATGTTTCTTTATGTTGATTCTTGTTTGTGTTTTGTCTTGGTAACATGACTGGGGAAACTAAGTTCTTTGGGTATGATTGGAGTTCCATTTGGCATAATTAGAACATCCTATACAATTCAAAGGTTAGTTGACACTTTCTTGCATTAGGATTAGCATGCTCTATATTTATTTCCTCACATATTCCAACAAGGTTGTATTATTACTAGTATGAATCGGGGAACTCCTTGTCTGATGTGTCTGAATCTTTGACAAACAAATACTAATGTCACCAAGGTTTTTCTCAACTTGGTGTACACTATCCACTTGTCCATATATCATAATCTTTAGGTAACTGGAAACAAAATTTTCTTTCACAATTCATGCTTAGGTGTGCATGCATCTACTTGTCCCATAAAAAAATGCTCCATGATGATAAAAACATGTACTACTAAAAGCTCAAATGCAATCAATTAGCATATTAATCTTGATTTGGATGAATGATCCATCTAACTATTCTTCACTCATTGCTAATTATTTCTTCTCACTAACATTTGTTCTATCAGTCCTTGTAGTAATCTCAGTGGCATGCTATGACACAAAAAATCAAATGCATTAAAGCTACATCATCCTACATCCATAATCATGTTAGCACATCATACATCACATGCATATAGGTCATGAATTCAAAAGTACAGATAGCATTGCATTGCATTTTTAGAATCATCATCCACATAGCATCATATCAAACATGACATAACATGTTGTAAACATATAATATCATCATGCATATTGTAAGTGTGAAATAAGTAAATAGGTAAAACAACTAAAAACACTTCTTGGAATAAACATTATATCAAGATTTTAACAAAATTAACTAATTTGAAAGCACAAAAAACTTGAAAGCCGCCTCATTGTTTCCTATCTCCAAATATTTATCAAATCATAGAGGGCTCTTAGATTTGGTAAGCATTGTGACTATTAAAATGCCAATCTAGAGAATGGAGTGATGCTAAATGCAATGATCTACTTCTATATGGTGATTTCTAAATGATATTGATGCTATTGTAATCTATGCTGACATGAAACCTGATGGATGGAAGCTACAGTAAAACTATGATGTAGTCATGATATTGATTCTATAGATGCTATGATTGCTATGATGCTAAGATGTTATTGCTATGATTGCTTGATTGCTAAGATGCTATTCCTGCAGAGTAAGTTTGCACAAAGATGAGGGATACATTTCTTGTGAAGAAAGGTTGTATATATAGATTTACGGCAACACAACAAAGGATTGGATTCAATTTGAAGAATTGAATGGTGAGAGATTGAGAAGCTTGAGCTAATTATGGGAATGGTTTCTCCCCATGAAAACATCAAGCCAGATGATAGGAAGAATAAGAGGAATGAGATTGAGAGATTGATTCCAATTTGTCTCCAAAGCTTTCCCATGAATGCTAGTTGAATTAAATTGGATATTTGAATGACTAATTTGGTAGGTGAGTGAATAGAGGAAATTTGCCTTTATGCCTTTATTTGAATAATTTATGATTTATTCAAATTAGTAAGTATAAGGAGATAAATAATTTAATAAACAAACTATAGAATTTGCTTTCTTATTAAACAAATATAGAAGGGATATGATAATTAAAACAACAAAAGCATTTAACCTTGTTTAATTAATTGAGAATGATGCCATACCAAATAACACACACTATTGAAGCTATATATTTAATTAAAATTGAAGAATAGAGACGAACTATAAATAAATATTTCTATTTATTTAATAGTAGAAGAAATAAAGGTTAATTAATCAGCAAATCATATTTAATTAATTATATCTTCCGCATCATTTTTAGGTGTATACACATATAAATCATAAAATGCATCATAAATCCCATCATAAGATCATAAACATTAGATTTCCATATGTCATTTCATACATATGCCAATAAAATCAATATCATGTGCATCCATCCATACATCAGAAAAAGAATAAACATAATTAAATCCATACATCCATCACATAGAAACAAGCATATAGAACATAACATCTCATATAATTTCCACCAAAATGATGCATCTCATATATATATATATATATATATATATATATATATATATCTGTGTGTGTGTGTGTATGTATATGTATGTATCATATATATATATATATATATATATGATACATACATATACATACATATACATACACACACACACACACATATATATGTATATATATATGTATGTATGTATATATATATATATATCAAAAAAAATGTGTCATAGTACAAAATCAAGTGACTATAAAAAATAGAGCTCGCAAGCTTGATCAAAAATAGATATGTCCATATATACAAAATTTGGCTACCCAGAATTGCCTCGATCCTCTACTAGTGAGTGCTCTAGTGAAGGCATGTCCTACCTTTTCCCTAACCTGAATGGTCTTGTAGGATCCCTACGTGGCACGAGGGCTGGTTGATCATAGGGTGACTTCCTCGATCCTAAAACTCCCTCATTTCTTTGTGATCAGCGTGAGTGAGATCTTCTATAATTCTGGCTCTATGTAAAGCTTGGTGCCCTCTCAACTATTAGCATTGCACCCTCATATAAATCATGAAAGTATTGTACCTCTCTTCTAGCTCGATATAGTGTGAAGGTTGAATCTATGCTAGAACTAGTAACAATATCAATAAAATAGAGTGATCGCTCCTTTACCCTCTATGCTTTGATAATGGAAATGTCCAACTCTATAGTAAGCTAGGCTACCTGATCCTATATTCCCTATACCTATGTTAGTGTAGCATTAAGCTATGCCTACATGGCCACCATTTTGGGATCCTATGCCCTCTCCTTTTCCTCCTCCATAACATCTCTAATCACCTCCTTGACAAGAATATCATGTAGACCCTCATCCATCTAATGCAATAGGGGGAGGCCTGCAACACACCAAACACAATTCCAATCTACAACAACAAGTGTCAAATCACAATCTCATAAGAATCTCAACTTTTCATCAAATCTATTGTCTCCTTGTAGCACTGGTAAACCAATAAATTGGGTATAAAACCACTAGAACCCTCTTTGAGACCACAACCAAACTCACTTCAGGGACCCATTACAATCCTTGACAACATATCAATCAATCACCAAAGACTGCCTTGTCACAATTTGTTCAAAACAAGGATTTTTAACCTTTTAGGGTTCAGATTAGCCCAATTTTCCAAAGCAACCACTCACTAGACTTATCCAAACTTTATTAAATCTTGGGGAAGAAATTCAAATGTGTCATAACCTCATAATCATCAATCATTAGAAATTCAATCATCCAAGGGCCAAACCATGAAACCCTCTATCAATGCCTAGAAACCTTAGGTCTTAATGAAAATGTCACTTCCCAACCTACCCAAACCAAAAGAATTCTTCAAACAAGTTCAAAATGGATTGCTTAAGCTTAATCAAACATAAAATAATGTTTCCCTACATAAAATCATAGTTTGACTCATCAAAACCACCATATTTCACTTAGAAAACTTTCATTTTCTCCTCAAGGCTTCATGCCCAACTCCATTCCAGACCTCCCCTGCACAAAATTACCATTATAAAACCTTTCATTAATGAGTTAGATCCATCCCACCAAGTAACAGATCATATAGAAAGGTGGGATGGTTTAAAACATGCTTTAGTCCTTCAAAACCACAAGTGACCTGTTTAGCCCGATTAGAGAAATTGAAGATAAATTACACTAAACTCAACACAAACCCTTCCAAATTGATTCAAATGCAAGTAGAAACACTAAAATACAAATTATACAACAAATTTAAAGCAAAAATATCTTTTACGGACTGTATAATCTACTGCTATAACTAGAAATACAAAAAAATGGAGAGAAATCTGACTTTTATTCAATTCTCAATCTTCAAATTAGCTTCAACAACCCTCACTCGAGTTCCTCTGGGCCTTTTTATAATGTTTCCCTCTTAAAAAAAACCACTTCAACTTCCACAACTAACATTTGAAAGAGGTGACCGTTGGTCTCCCTCTTTGATGCATTTTACAACTTTATATTATTCCAATTTAACAACTTAGCACTTTTTTGCACATTTTGAAAACCTTTCCACCTAGACACCTAAACTTTACCAAAAATGAATTAATACATATATATATGGTCTAATAGACCTTATTCTAAACAAAATTCACCCAAAAACCTATAACCTAGACCTTATGAACTTGACTTGAAAATTTTCCACCAAAGTTGCTGTTGCACCACCATCGCTACCTCCCGTGCAACCTCCTCCACATTCACCTCCACCTACATGTCCGCATGCACCTCATGCTCTCCCTACACCTCCTCCTCCTATCAAGGAGCATCCAAATCCCTAACCTCCTCCCCCTCCTCCTGGATGGGTGATAATCATCTAGAAATGACAAGTAGCACCTAACCTCTACCCCTCCCTCTATCACCACCCCTACCACCATCCCTGCCTCTACCACCCCCTCCATCAACATCATCACCCCACCCTCAACCTTTGTGAACACCATCACCTCTACCCAATACCCTCCATGGACCTCTCCCAAGCCTTTCACAAGCACTGGAAAATTATAATTTATAAGTGGTATATCCCTATGTCAAGCCCACCATGCATCATAATCAAGAATAGTACCTACGTATGTTACCTCTGTTGGGGCACCCCACTGAACTAGATGTAACTAACTAAACTCCTAAATAGCCACCTAGGGACTAATCACGGGTCCCCACTTTGATTACCTCACAAGCTGATCTTGTGAACTCTGCTACACCAACAGGATCCCTATATCTCTCATTGAACTATCTAATTACTCTCTTGCATAACTGTCACTCTATGATATGTTGGCTCTGTAGTATGCATCCAATCAGATACCTAGTTTGTCAAAAATATGGAATATTCTTGACATCATCCTCCTAGGCCACACACTATATGTAGGGCCTCAAAGTGAATGAATTAAGAAAATCAATGGCCTGCTTCCAATAGCCAACATCACCCACACACGTCTAGGTCACTGCTCCACCATATATACATATACATAAGGAAATATGGGTGGTAGGTCTCTATTTTTCACTGGTCTGAACATGACTATATGCTCCCATGCCCAAACCATAAGCAATGTAGTGTTGTAACCAATTGAGCAAGAACCTCTATAGGCGACATCATGTAGCTCGAAATATAGCATAGCTAGCATGCAAGGGCCCCAAGAATACATAATTCCCTCCTCCATGTTGGCCAACATATGGCCCCATCCAATAGGAAAGCCATGTCCTCATCTATTAGGAATGACAACCCTGAAATTAACACTTCATACAACTACTATCAATTGCTCATATCTATCCACTAGTGTATCCCAACAAATCTCATACTCCTCCATGCCTAGATCATCAACCTTAAAACATCTCTTCATGGTGGATAGCCCAGTTTCAGTATCGTATACAACCCACTCACCATGGATCAAGAGCCATAGGATGTACCATACATCTTCTAGAGTCATCATGGCCTCCCCAATCGACAAATGAAAAGAACTCATCTTTGAATGCCACCTCTTAGCTAAAGCAGTCAATAGTCCCCAATTATCCCACACCTCAAGCATGAATATCACATGATATAGGCTGAGAGCATGCAAAGTATCCCTCTCAATATCATCCAGGTGATCTCACAATCTAAATGAGGAGGGTCAGCTCCCGCATGTATAAATAGGAAACAACCTCACCTGCACTCAAAAAGCACATTACATCAATCAGGACACCTATACAAACCCATTTGACATTTTACACTTTGAAATTTTTTCAAAAAATTGAGTGAAATTTGTTGACATTCAGATGTGTCACATCTTTTAACATATGTGGCTTACAATTAATTATGAGCAATTTTTACACCTACAATGCACTATCAAATAGTTATGTTGCATATTTACACGTGGCTCTATTTCCTACATATGTGGTGCAATTTAAAAATTGTGGTGTGGGTTACATTTGTAAGCCCTTAACAAATATGGATCTGGAAAAAAATTGTGGTGCACCACATAAATGTGGTGCACAAGTGCAAATGCGGAAAATTCAATGACAAATGCAGTGAAAAAATTGCACCACATCTGTTTGGTCAATTTTGGCCCTTAAAATCTAGTAAAAAATGACAAAATTTCAAATCAAGAAAGGGTTACATACCGTGTTGCTCAATCCCTTGGGCCACCAAAAGGTTCATACTCGGTATCCTTGATGAGAGCTCACTGAAATTGGTTCCATAGCTTCGCTACCTCACTCAAAACTCACACTATAGACAACTCAAAATCTTAAAACTCAAATGCATAAATGAGGATTTTGGACACCTTGGGGCCTATTTATACACCTTAGGTGGCAAAGTGGACCCCCCCTTTATAACTAGACACATCAACCTTGACTTTCAAACGCAAAATTGGACACCCAAGTGCCCTAAAATCAAAATCTTTTGTTGCTAATGCACTTAACATGATCAAATGAGCTTGTTGAAACAATTTCCCAATTTTTTTGAAATTTTCCGAGGGGGGCACCATGCTATCCCACCATCACCAGGGAAAACCAAGGAAACTCCTAAACATGAAAATTTGAATTTTCTTTAACACAACACTATAAAAATGTATTGTATCAAAGAGGGGCAAAATGCAAATACTTGAAATTGTCCTAGTCAACGAGTAACACTTTAATACTAATATTCGTCTTTCCCCTAATGATTAAATAATAATTTATTATTTAATTATTATCAAATATCATATTCTACTATTAATTAAGTGACTTTACATTATTTTATTAATTTATTTTAATTCGCCCTTCCTTACTAATCAAATAAATCTTATTTATTTAAATATGTCCTAATTACCATCAATCTTCCTAAGTAATTAAATAAATTTTATTTATTGAACTATGTCCTAATTACCATTAATCTTCCTAATTAATTAAATAAACCTTGTCTATTTAATTATGTCATTAATAACACTTATTCCTCTATTATTAATTAAATGATTATTATTAATTATTTAATTAACATTCCCCACCTTCCTAAATTAAATAATTATTTAATTGACCACACTTATGCTTCTAAGATTAAATAATTAATTTAATTATTTGATTATCCCTTTTCATCTCAACATTATCCATTCACTTTATTTATTGAATATATCTCTTGTTACTGAGTTACCACCCCTTGATGATGAAGAGAAACTCATCCTTATTCCTGAAGTTGTGATTAATACCAAGGTCAAAAATCTAAGGAGCGAGAATGTAACCGAGTATCTTGTTCATTGGAAGGCTTTTCCAATTGAATATGCTACCTGGGAAGGACCTACAATCTTAAAGCATCCAAGTTTTCATTTCTTGATGACAAGCAATTTTGGAAGGGAAGATTTATCATGTCCCTTTTTCTGAAAAGTTAGCTGCAAAGTGGAATCCAGGAATTCTACCGCATTCCTCCATAGGATCTCATATTGGCCTATGATTTGGGGCATAGAATATATGATAAAGGTACCACAACATATCTGGGGCTCATGGGAAAATGATCACCTACCAAAAGGATATCAACATCATAATATCGTCAGTTCAGGCTCACTATGCCAGGACATAGTCAATTCTAGGAATTCCTCCACTTTTTGTTGCAGGAGCCTGTTCAAGGCTGTAGTTTAGAACATAGAATGTATGATGACACTTGCACATTATATTCTAGTGGTGGTTTTAAAGAACCAAGCAGATCTCACCAAGCATCTATGAATTCACCAGATTCAATTCTTGAATACTTAGGAGATGATTGGCCAATGAATGAGAGGAAGCTGTAAGGATTCCCTCCTGCACTTTGGGCTCTAGAAAACCTAGGAGGGTAATCCCACAATGTGAATCCTACAACTCTTCTAAACAATTATTTCACACATTGTATAACAAAGCAAATCTATTCCCATCAAATGCTAGATAGATGAAATCCTTCAAGAAATTGGCAATTCTTTAAAAGGATTAAACACCTAAAGTTGAGAATATCATATAACACTAACTTCAATAAAGGTAAATCGATTAAGATTTTGTTTATAAATTATGTTCTCAAATTGAAGCACAAAAACTATAAGAAATGCACTCAACACCTTTAGATCAGTGTCTTATCTTAGGGCAGAGAGTCAAAACATAATAAACTGAACTATGAGGCGACTTTAATTCCAAACGCTCATGATCTTTATGAAATTGCATTAAAATTCACATATCACGTACTCAAACTCTATGACTACTTATCAGATCCACTAAACATCTATATGAATTCATGCTTTAATCAAGGTATTTTAACTGATTCATTAAACTAGAGCCAAAATTAAAACATACTTCACTGCAAAGTAACAATGAACATTAATGAAAGGACCATTGATTGAATTCTCATTAATAACTCATATGAATGTTATAGATGGAGAATAATAGACTCAAAATATTTGTATTATTCATTTATATATGCTTGGAAACCACACAATTTACAAAATCTACTTGCTAGACTCAAAACTCTAAGGTACAAACTCAAATGTATTTTCTCTATGTTCTCAATTTGCAGTTTCAGATCTAGAATTCAATAAGAGACCCCCAGAAATGGCCTTGAATTCCCTTTTATAAGAACAAGGGAGAAAAAAAATCTTCAAGCTGAAATGTACACATGTCACATTTTAATTTGACAACCAATACCAGTCATTCCATGAGGAATGGTTAAAGTAGACTGAAGAATATTCTCATAAGAGAAAAAAAAATATTTCAGTCAGTGGAGATCCTTGTTCCTTCCAAAAGGAAATTCATTGAAGAGAGTAGTCTTCAAATTATTCGCGCATCTTTATCATTCTCTTCATCAAAAGACAAAAAGCGTGCAAAAGGAGGGAAAAGTGGATCAAAATCCAGATCAACATCCAATAGTAATCCCAGTCATCAATAGTCATCTTTACCTATCATAATTTGAAATTGGAGAAACATATCTTTTATGCATTGTAATCTCTAAGGCCAGACCTGCACTATACTTGACCACGCACATGTTTTCCATCCATGTACTTATAGCTCCAAGTCATCAATGAGAGTCTCCTTCCACAATTCATATTATGTGTAAAAAGGCCAATTAAATCCAATAATTTCATCCTTCTTTTTGTACGAAGTATTTTTTCCATCATTGAATTGGCTTCTTTATCAAAATATTCTAGGAATATGATGATGAAATACAGCTTCTCAAGAGTATTCTTCAACATATCAATATCAACACTCTCACAAATAAGTGATGGTTGAGAAAAAATAGTTGTATCCACTTGGTCCTTCCATATTTGTAGAGGTTTTACCTCATCATATGTGTGTTGAATATTAGGTAGCAATACCAACTCTGCCTTGATGTATCAAAGTTTGATTTCAATTCTTATTTTCACCTCCAAAGTAGCAACATATCCTTGAAACTTCGGCTCTTTAATCCCATCAACAAATTTATAAAGTGGACCAATATTTGGATACTTATCCTTTTGATGTGTATCCCCAACTGCTATGACCTTTAAGATACCAACCCTAGGAATCCATTTATCCAAGATTGGGGTAGCTAAATCCTTGTCTCTATGAGACAACTTTATTGCTTGCAACACTAAAGAATAATTGGAATGAATGTTGTTTAATTTACTCCGAATCTTCTCATTCATATGTTCTAGAATTGTATGAACAATCTTGGAGTTTTTCTC
>VDFB02196541.1:0-21692 GCA_007258455.2 Sequoia sempervirens | reverse complement strand
TCCCAAGGTAATTTTGTATGCACAATTTTTTCGCTTTCACCAATTCATGTACATGGACATTTCATCAAACAGTTTGCAGGAAGCAGATTGTAGTATACTTTCTTTCACAATTTCCACTTGATAAAAATAAAATATTTTGCACAACACAATTGAAGAATAATATTTCTAGAATTCCCGTAAAAATATTACAGATTCTTAAGTGCTGATACAAAATTACAGAATTAATTTATCACATACCACTCAAACCACTTAAACAAATATTATAAAATATTGTTTGACTTGCAATCTGCACTTCAAAATCCGTACATCCCAGTCTATGAAGATTTTGATACTAAAATAGTCATACAATAAGGATAACTTTGGCGCTTGAAGTATAAGCAAAGTACGACGATGGCTTCAATTGTACGGCGGTTCATAAATTAAATCGCAGCTTCCTTCTTAAAGTCGTGCCTCCCACCACAGTTCGTCCCCCTTTCACTTTGACCATTCAAGTGTGGCGTGGCTCCCAGTAAACAGGATTAAAGATGTCGCTCCACTATGAAAATATAGTACGGACCAACGTGCTAAGAAGGTATAGTCAGTCAAAGATTATTGTTGCAACATCCAACCGTACGACTGATGAACTCTAATAATTAAAATATATCCTTTGAAGTCTTTACTAATAAATATTTTTGATATTCTTAAACATTGCAATCCTCCAACATAGATAACAATAACCCTGAAATTTGTCTTTGTAAGAGATTTCACAAATTTCATAAATTCCTCCTGTAGAATCAAAGTGAGAAATCTGAGTAATTTCTCCAACAAACTAGCTAGGGTAGAATAGTTGCACCACCGAATCCAGTTACCTGTAGGGTTTTTGTCCTAGGTTTTCGAGCACCAAGAGGCCTTCCAAAATCCACACAATAGAAATTATCCAAGCATACCCCAAAATGAACCTTGAAAAGCACTTTTGTATCCAACTCCACAATAACTTTTCATATTCCCGCTTTTGATATTTTAATTAGACCTCGGGAATAAAGTGACTTTATTATCCTTCACTAAATAAACCACTTAAAGTCACTTTACGAACCTTATTAATTAAATTAAATAACATTATCCTTAAAATGTGCTAGGATGGATAATATTAAATTATTAAATCAAAATATTCCCTTATCTCCAACATTAGCCCATAGGAATAAAATAGGCTAATTAATCACTCCTACTTAGACGTCAGAAGGGGACATTACAATCCTCCCTGAAATTGTTTGTCCTCAAGCAATTGCAAATTAGGATGTTGAAGAATTTGCTCTCCTTCCCATGTGGCATCCTCTACTGGTAAATCCCTTCACTTGATCAAGTACTCCTTGACTACTCTGCTCAATCTCCTCTCTCCGATATCCACAATTTCCTTAGGAACCAAGACCAATCTACCCTCCTCATCCAAGGGTGGAAGCTCTAGTGAAGATGTAAGGTGGTGTCTTAGTGCCTTCTTGAGGCATGATACTTCAAACACATTGTGGATCCTGCTACTCTCTAGCAACTCAAGCTCATATGCCACTTCCCCCACCCAGCGAGCCACCCTATAAGGACCATAGAAGCGAGGTTTTAACTTCTTTGCACCACTTTTCTTCAATGAAGATTGCTTGTAGGATTGTAGGCGCAAGAAAACCAAGTCCCCTACCTCAAAGCTTCTCTCTATCCTGTGCCTATCTGCATACATTTTATGTTGATTATGGTCACTCTAAAGGTTATCCTTGAGGGAATAAGGTTATCCTGACTCTCTTGGATCCAATCCTTGGCTTTGGGAGCTCTGCTATCACCGAATGCTAAGTCCAAGAATGATGGAGCATCATAACCATATAATGCTTGGAAAGGAGTCATCCCGATTGACATATGATCGGTGGCATTATAACAATGTTCACCCAAGTGCAACCACTTGATCCAAGCCCTTTGCTGCCCTAACACATAGTTATGCAAGTATCCCTCAACCCATTCATTCACGATCTATCTAACCATCTGCTTGAGGGTGGTAACTCATGTTGGGAGTCAACTCTATGCCAGCTAACCTGAATAGCTCCTACCAAAAATCCTTGAGGAACCTGCTATCCCTGTTGTTGACTATATTCTTAAGTAGTCCATGGAGCCTAAACACCTCTTTGAAAAACAACTCTACTATTTGAGGTGCCTTATACTCCGTAGAGATGGCGAAGAAATGAGAAAACTTGGTCAACCGATCAACAACTACAAAGATGCAATCTCTACCTTGTACCTTCGGTAGACCAATAATGAAATCCATAGGCACACTTTCCAATTTTTCTCTAGAATGGGTAATGGCTAAGTAATCCAGTTGGAAAAGTGTGCTTTGGACTTGTTCTGCTAACAAGTCTACACTCTCACATGTTGCAAGACATCTTCCTTAAGGCCTTTCCATGAGAACATTTCCTTGACTTGCCTATAAGTCTTAAAAGTACCCAGGATGTCCTACCAATGGTGTATCATGGATGGATCTCAAAAATTTCTCCTTAAGCTTTGACTCAGGAACCAAGTAAATTTTGCCCTTGTAGTAAATGATATCATCTACTACTCTATATCCATCATTATGTGTCTTCCCATCCAAGATCTCACATGCACCTGTGTTCTTGGAATACTCCACCGATAGATGAGCCCTCCAATTAGTTGAGATTTCCGCTGCAGAACAAATAGCGGGTTTCCTAGAGAGAGCATCAACAACCACATTCTTCCAAAATTATAAGCTTGCACCTTGCTAACCCACTTTTGTTGCCTTCCGTTCAAATATTTCTACTCCAAAAAATACGTTAAGCTATTATGGTTTGTCCTGACCACAAATCTCCCACCTACTAGATACTGTCTGAGCTTCACCAATGCATGCATTATGGCGAGCATCTCCTTGTTGTAGATGGAATAAATCCTCTTATTACCCCTAAGTTTTTGGCTCTCATATGCAATGGGGTGCCTATTTTGAATTAAGACTACTCCAATGCCCTCCCCTGATGCATCACACTCAAGAATGAAAGGCTGAGTGAAATCTGATAATGCCAACACTAGACAAAAGCTTATCTCCTCCTTGAGCCTGTCAAATGCTTGTTGGGCCTCATTCAACCATCCAAAAGCACCCTTCTTGGTAAGGTTTGTTAGGGGTGCACCTAGCTATGAAAACCCTTTTACAAACCTTCTATAGTAGCCGCAAAATCCAAAGAACCCCTGCAGCTCTGTTAATGACCTTGGTGGTGGCCAATCAATAATTGCCTGAATCTTCTCTTGGTGAACTTGAACCCCCTTGGCACTAATCACATGACCCAAGTAGAGAATCTCAGTCATCCTGAATTCACACTTAGATTCCTTCACATACAATGACTGAGCCTCCATTATACTCAACACCTCATTGAGGCGTTTCAAGTGCTCCTCCCAAGTCTTGTTGTAGATGAGTATGTCATCAAATAATACTAATAAAAACTTCCTCAACTGTTTATTAAATATGTGGTTCATACAGGACTGAAAGGTAGTTGGTGCATTGGTTAGCCCAAAGGGCATAACCAAAAACTCGTAATTCCCGTAACAACACCTAAATGTCATCTTGTGAATGTCTTGCTCTCTCACCCTAATCTGGTTATACCTTGATCGAAGATCAATCTTCGAGAAGTATACTGCTATGTGCAACTCATCCAATAACGCATCAATCCGAGGAATAGAGTATTTGTTCTTTAAGGTCTTCTTATTAAGGGCACGATAGTCCAAGCACATCCTCATTGTCCCATCCTTCTTCTTCACCAAGACAACAAAAGAAGCAAAGGGACTCGAACTGGGCCTAATGTGCCCCATTTCAAGCAACTTCTTAATGGCTTTTTCAATCTCTTCCTTGAACTTCTTAGGATGTCGATAAGGAGTGGTGATAACTGGTTTGGACCCCTCCTCCAACTCAATGACATGCTCAAATCCTCTATCTAGAGGTCTACCTAGAGGAATCTCACCAAAAACTAAATTGTGCTTATCCAATATTGGCTGAATGTCTACATGATACAAAGTGCTATCCTCAATAGGGGTCTTCGATGAAATTAGACACTACATTGCCCATGCTACATCACCGTGCCTAAAGATGTTTTCCATCCTTTTTGCTGACACGATCCTGGGAGCACCATTAGACACCCCTCAATACAACCTTTTTGCCATCAGCTCTGAATTTCAACTCCATAGTCTGAAAAATTCTAAGAATACTTCCCTAAGGAATGGAGCCACAATATACCCAAAATGGCATTAGTATCTCCTACGTCCACAACATAAAAATCATCAATGACATTGTAATTCCCCAATGTGATACTCAACTATTGGACCTATTGGGTGCAAGTCATATAAAACCCATCTGCCACCATAACATTGAATCCCTCAAAATTCTGCGTTGGAATACCCCTATTTGCCACCAAGGCAAAGTCAATGAAGTTGTGGGTTGCCCCACTATCCACTAAGATTGTCACACGCTGCCCCTGCAGAACTCCATGAACCCTGAAAGAGTTGAATCTAGGGGTACCTGAGAGAGTAGCAATAGTTCCACCTTTCACACCCTTAGGTGGTGGTCCGCCCTCATCTCCACACTCACTATCTGAATCATTGTATTCGCTGCCCTGAACTTCTTCTCCTTTTGCTTCTTCTTTGTCATCAAAAACAACCTCTATGTAATGCACCTTGCCTTTCCCCAAACACCTGTGTCTAGGCTCCCAAGGCTCCTTGCAATTGAAACACAACTTCTTCCTACGTAGTTTGTTATGAACCTCATCATCCATGCAGGGTCTCCTAGACTCTTCCTTCTGAATTGGTTTCTTAAAATCTTTCATAAACTGGAGAAGCAAGTCTCAGAAAAAAATGAATTTGACATCAAATTTCAAACATCCAAAGGGGTACTTTGGTGGACATGGACCCTTCTAATTCTTACAAAAAATGAAAGTTGCACCATTTGTAGAAGACCCTATCAGTGTAAACTTTTCAATTTGAGAGATTATATGATAATTTTTCAACACAAGGGCTCTTAAGTTGACTCATGATGAAAAAGACATTTAATAATTGGAGACGTGTTGATTCAGGATCCCATGGCTAGCAATATTCCTTGGATCTTACCCAAACAATTGGTATTAAGCTATAATTGAATGATTAAATTAGACTCAATTCTCTACCTATTGCTCTTACCAAAGATATTCTTGTAAAAGGAAACTCCTTGAAGCTAGAACCCAAAGATAACAACGGGAGAGGTTTTACCATTAAGCTTTGCATTGATATCTTGGGTTTTAGCTTTGAGATGATTGAAGGTGAATATTAAAAATATCTCCCCAGGTTGTGGCAGTCTGGTATCCAAACTTTATAAGTTCAAACTGCGACTGGCTGCAATTGAATAATTCTTCTAAACAGCTAGGATTTTGATTTAGTCAAACAGAATCACTAACAATTGCAATCATTCAACTTTCCACCAAGTATGCATGCTGCAAAATGTCATGCCCCATGAAAAAAGTAAGATTGCAGAATTCATAGAGAAATCGCACCATTATAAATCGCTGCCTTTAACCGGGGCAAAGGAAATGAAAGGGCAGCGATCCATGAATAAAATTGATTAAAATTAGTTAAAGACTATTGAGCAGTGATTCCTAAATAGATACAATTTAAATTAAAATAAATATAAAAGGCAGCGATTGGTTATGAAGAGGTGTATCCCTTGCAAAGGCAATAGTCTTGGTGAAAGGGTGTGACTGGAAGAATATATAAGGGAGGACAAATCATTTGTAAAAGGCATCAAATGGGAATAAGCATTTAGATCTAAATTAAGGAATACATAAGTGATCAGATTTCTGCTTTTATGATTATCAACATAGCAGTAGTAAGTTCATGTGTGGAATTATGTTATAAATACAATTTTAATCTTGCTGAAATTATGGTGATTTTATGAGTAATTGTATTGCTTTCCAATTTAAGTATTGCTTCCAAATATAAGTATGATTAATGGTATTTTTATTGGACAAATGTATGATGACATATTCATATAATTAACCTATTCTGAATTAAGTAGAAATCATTGCAAAACAGGAAGGGCAATCAACCTTTCAAGTTCACGTCAGGTGAAGGCCTGACAGATCCACCATCAAGTACGCCACCGGCACCCATAGAGGGTTAAGCCACGTGGGCTGGGAGGCATATGTGTGCTCCCGGGCTTGGTAGAAGGGAGGTAATCTTCATGCTCTTATCAAGCATGCCACCCCTAGGGGGTTAGGCCTCATGGGCTGGGAGGCTTATTAGTGCTCCTGGGCTTGATCAAGGAGGACAGCCAGCCTCCAAGGTGGGCTGAGGTATGGAAGGGCAGCCCACCTTCCATGCTCTTGCAGTACAAGGATAACTATCCTTGAGACTGCGGTTTGCAAGGTTTCTATCAAATTCCTAATATGGTTACTATAGGAAATATGTTAGGATGATTATTAATACTATCAATTTCTAACTCTTATGGATAATAGCTGTCCTCATGGATTATGTTGGAAACTATCATTGTTGCAGGACCTAAACCAAGATTTATATCTTATAAAAGGCATTTCAATTGGTAAATTTATAATCTTAAATGTATTACATTTCTTGTTTTGATTGAAATTGTGGTTTTAGGGCAAAATCTAGGAATATCCCAAATAGGGGACATTACACAGAACCTAAAGGACAAAATTCATAGCAGAGGTATATTAAATAAGTCTAGTCAAGAAAACAACATCCACGTGTGCAAGCATGGGCATAGGAAGACTTGTTGCATTAAGTGCTTAGTTCTTTCTACATCCCCCTGAGGATAGCATTGTAGACATTTATTTAAAACAGCTGATTTTGTTTGGTGTGCAAATCCTTGGAGTCAAATGGCAAGATTTGGCTTGAATGTCTTGTAATTTGCAGGAATGAAAATGGATATTGGTAATTTGTTACCTCAGCAGGCATGCTTCAAAGTTTTGATTTACAAAACACAGAAAAGATGTTTACCTTCTTGATTCAAGTTATGGATTTACAGGAACCACCCAAGGCACTTGGAGGTCATCACTTTTGGCTCATAGGTAAGAAAGTCTATAACATCCATGGATTCTCTTTTAATGAAAAGGGGACAGCACTACAGGCTAAATATTGATGTTACAGAAAACCTTTGTGACCGAAAAAGACACACATTTGCAATTGCTTAACAATTGAACAAACGTAAGGAGTGCGTAAACCCAAAGTGAGATGGCAAAGATTATGCCAGACTATTTGGAAATCAAGGTTGGGCTTTCAAGCTCAAGGCAAAGCTAGTGTTTCCCCAGGTTTTGGCAATCAAATCAAGGCAACATGAGAGATCAGTTTCACAATTAAAATAACTACACAATAAAACAAAGCCATGTTCACAAGTTTTTTGTCACAGATTCCCTACACAATTGTTGTGGGTGAGAGGAATCAATTGCTCTGATGTTCATGTCTTTTGATAGTATATCAATGCCAAGAGCTTTGGGTATGGCCATGGGCTGGATTTAATAATGTTTTTGTCATCCCTTTTTCTTTTTGCAGTCTTCTACTAGAGGGCACTTCAATGATCAGGGATTGCTGAAAATTTTTACACCCTACAATTTCAGCATCCACCATTATTTTCTCTGGAAATCAACACTTAAGGCAACTTTTTGTGAGGCGGTATCCCATACAGTTTATTAGACATTATGTTCTTCAGGTAGGAGCTGCTTTGGCTTCTCAAAGCCAAAAGTGCACCTATTATCATTAAAAGTCAAGTCTGTGCTTCTTGGGAAGCTAAGTGCTAGCATTTATAATTTTTGTAGGGTGGCATTCCTCCAATAACCCATCTTGAGTCCTTGCTTCTTTGGAAGCTAAATGTTAGCTTTTCTAATTTTTATAAGGAGTTGTTCTTCCAATAACCCAACTTGAGTGTGTGCTTCTTGGGAAGCTAAATGTTCGCATTTCTAGTTTTTATGCTAACACATTCCTCCAATAACCCTAGTTGAGTCTATGATTCTTCAGAAGCTAAATATTAGCATTTCTAATTCTACAAGGAGACATTCCTCCCATAGCCCAGTTGAGCCTCTGCTTCCTGGCAAGCCAAATGTTTGCATTTCTGGTTTTCATAGGGAGACATCCCTCCAATAACCCTGTTGTAAGGTAACATAATCATGTTGATCTCAAATGTAATTTAAGATCCATTTCTCAAAAAATAGAAATAAAATTGCAATGGAGAAACAGCAAGGAAAAGTTATGTAGAAATGCAAATTTCCCGAGTAGAAGCCTAATGATGTACGTGGATAATTTTCAATTGCAAGGCATTATGTCTAGCTTAAATCTTTTATTGTAACCCTTTACTACAGGAGAATAGTAAACGGTTCTTGGCGTTAGTTTCATTCTATAAAGAAGCCTCTTAAGCTCTGCATTATAGATAGAGACTGAAAAAAGAACATCGAATTTTCTATCTCACACGGAAATATATAAGAATCTGATAATCTGTTGTACATTTCATTTTAAATCTGTTAATTTGAGGGAAGGGGGGTAGGGGGGTGTGGGAATTCTGGAGGAAAAAGGTGTACAGCTGACCATAGGCTAAGTAGCCCCACTTTAAAATGTATATCTACGTAGTCCAATTTACCCAAGGCTTACACCTAATTTCACCACCATCCACCAGGATATTTGAAACGAGGGTTTTAAATAATTTGTTACTGGTGGCTGACCCACATCATGGGTAAACTATTCTGAAGTTTTCTAATAGGTTTACTAAGAAAATAATTAATTGGTTGAACATGGCCTCCAACAAAAACTCTTGCAGGAAAAGCCCTACCAATTCCTCATAAGATCAAATGGCAAAAAAAATTGAATCATAACTTCCAAGACATAAATAAAATGATTTCATCCATTAAAATATATAAATTTAAACAGACAAAAAAGGTGAGTTACCTGCGAACGTCCAAGTCTAACAGCTGGGACGACCCATCACTTAATTCCTGGCATTCAATAAATTATTTGAGATGAGAGGGCAAATACAGGTGAAATATTCAACAGAAGCAGAAAAGTGAGGGAACGAGGAAAACCAGGTTCATCAGTACAGACGGTGTGAGAAGATGGTGAGCAGAAGAGGTGGAAATATTGACATCCACCCTCCAACCCACTTTGTCCACCTTCACCTTTGCCATTCTTAAACCTTTTTCGTTTTCAAGTGGACAAGACCAAACAATTGGTGTGAGAGTTCATAAAAAACTTTGAAAGAATTTATCAGGGTAGCAGTTACATGAATTCCCTTGATTGCAACTTTAATTAATTTATCCCAGTAGCAACTACATTACTTAGTATACGACTAAGAATCTACAGTTAGTAATCTGTTCCATCTGTTCCATGGATTACATTGTTCGTTGAAACCTACTCAGGCCGTTTAGTATTCTATCTGTTAAATTTAAATTATTTTTTAATTTCAAAATATATATATATATATATATATATATATATATATATATATATATATATATATATATATATATATATATATATATATATATTGACATATAAATAACTAAATAGATAAATAGGAAAAGACAGATATTATTTTTAATTTTTATTTAAAAATATTTTTAAAAAAAAAAGTCATATAGTAAATTATAGAAATTATGTACTAATTTTCACAAGTTATTTGAAAATAAATGATTAGGTAGGTAGAGATTTTTTTAAAGGGTGGAGCATAATGATCTCTTAACATATCTTTTATTATAAATTGACTATCAAAATATTTAATATGATAATAAATATAAAATACAAATGATTTAAAAAATGTATTGTCTTTCTTTCTTAAACACAAAATTAAAATTAAAATAAATAAAAATGTAAGACGAAACAAGTGTCACTTGGTGGCCAATACTTGTTTATCTAGTATTGCAATTGGCTAGTCCATAAATTATTTGTAGACTAGGGACAAGTTAAATAATAGATTCTTGCAAGTCATATCTATTGTAGTCACATTGTGGCAAATACAATTTGTTGTGTAATTGATTGAGTCATGGCAATAATTTAAAGGTAGACTAATAATGGTTTTAGATCAACAAATTATTACAAGTTGAATGATTTTACTAGACTTATGAATATCATAGTTGTTAGGATTGACTTTGACTCCGAATTTAATTTATATCAGAATGAGTGAAATTTGTTAAATATTTATGAACAATTTTTTTTTCAAGAATCTTTAGAATTGGATTGACTGATTTTGAATTTGATTGCAAATAAAACAAAATAACTCTTCAATAATTTTTTAAGTAAATAAAATTGTTTTAAAGTAAATTATAAAAAAAAAAAACTCTTCAAAATATTTATATTAAAAATTACTCTTGAAATAAAAATAAAAATATCTTTTCAAAATAAAATATTCAATGTAATTAGATTATTTTTTATCCTATAAAAACATTACACCATCAAATCTTACAAAATGTAAAGTAAGGAAAAAAAAGTTTTTATTTAAGGTTTTTTTATCTTTTTATTATTTATTTACTTATTTAACTATTAAAATTAATAATAAGGGAATAATAGCTCACTAAAAATATGTGGAGAATATTAATTAAAGATATAGTAAAATTAAAAAATATGAAATTATTGACATTATTAGTATTATCATATAATAATAAGATACAATGAGTTAACTTGTAATAAAATGTGAATAGATTTTAAGATTTAAAAACAAAAAATTATAATGTGAAAACAATATTATGATAAAATGTTAATAAAAAATAATTATTTACTAATAAATAATAAATAAAAGTTCGTGTAGCTCATATGTCTTCAAAATTTTGTATTTGCATGCCTCTTAAAACCACTTTCTCATTGTGGCATTCACAATTATGATTCATTCCTTTGTTTTATGTGGATTAATTTTTTTTAGTAAATTTGAGAGAAGTAGATATAATAAGTGAAATTTGGCTCGCGACTGAAATTCTAAGATTTGGTGCATAACAAATGCAAAAGGCACAAAATTTTGGGCGACGTCAAATAGGATACCTCCATTTTCCATAGGCACAAATCACATTCCTTTGGGACGGTGAATACAAAGCAAGGAAGGACCCTTGAGGAACAAAGGAAGTGCAAACACTTTCTGGAAGTCTAGGTAACTCAAAGGATCTAACAATTCATATGAAGGATCATATTGGCCTGAGGGAAGTGAAAGAGGTGCAAGAAAATGCAAAAGTGTTGGACACTACAAGAAACACTTCCCCAATAGTAAGGTGATCATCATAAATAGAAGGGCTCTTCATAATGAAACATCGAGACTAAAGAAGGCCTTCTTTGTGAAATGGGCGAGCACTCGAATTTCATGGGCAAGGATGTGCAAGTGGTGGCAAGATCGATGGGTTCCGAAGGTAAGTATCAAATCCCTTTTGAATGACTTCTTGTTACTAGAATGTAGATCCAAAAAGTTAAAGGAGGAAATTTTGAGCAAAAAGTCATTAATACTAGAAGGGTGTGGTTTCTTTATAGCTGATTGGAAGCCAAAATTTGATCCTATACATCATATCATGGGTAAAACCTTGATGTGGATCAATTTGTATGGTTCATCCCCTCAGAATATTGGAATAAAGAAGCATTAAAGGATATCAATGATGCCCTAGGCTCCTTTATCCAAGTAGAAGAAAATTTCCCAAAGTAGGTGTAGACACTTAAAATTGTCTTGATAATATTGCATACTTGATTTCTCATACTAACACCATTTTCTAGTCTATTGCATCTAATTCGTCCATTTAATTAAACAATTTCAATTATTTGGTTAAAATCACCTTTTCTCCTATTAATTAAACAAATCAATTTTATTTAGTTAAATCATTATTCTTCATACTAATGTAATTCTCACTTGATTAAATAATTCAAATTATTTAATTAATTATCATCCTTCATACTTTGATTAAATAATTCATGATTATTTAGTTAAAGCTTTTCTCTCATTCATTTGCACAATTAAATGATTTTAATTAATTGTTTAATTGACTAATTTCTTTCAAATCCTCCAACTTTTCCCACTTGCACAACGAATATTCCCTTGGAATATGCCATTTTCAAATTCAAATATTTCCCTCCAAATGGAAACATATCCAACATTCAGGTCCAACATATTTCCTAAAAATGTAGGGAATTTGTTGAGTCTCTCATGGAGCTTGAGCCCTTGATTTGATCTTTGATCCATGTCTCATGGATTGTCAACCATTTGATTTGTTCTTGATCCATGCTCATTCTTCTCATTTGATTTCATCCATTGATTAGCCTTTTTGATCTTCACCATTGATTCTAATTTCAAAAAACTATAAATAGTGAGAATTTCTACATAATAATCATCCACAAGCTTTGAGTAAACTTATTCTCTTGAATTGAATCTCCAATTTGATCAATTTGAGTGCACTTGTGAGTCATTTGTTCATCAATTTGCTTTCCATATCATGGATTTTGTCTAGATTGTAGTACTCCACATCCATGAAAGATAATCCCCAATGGGATTGAGGTTTGCATCTCTTAATTAGCTTTCATTCAATTTCTTTGCTCAAATATTTCACATTTTGAAAGTCAATTTGCTTTGTAAACAATTTCATTGAAGATTGTATGTTTAATTGATCTTTAGCTTTGTTAATTTGATTATTTAGCTTTTAATTGGTCAATTGAGTTTATACATCTATAGTAGGAATTCAGAATATATGTAACTCGATATGTGTGGAAATCAATCTCAATGATTTTTTTTGGGATGAGTTGGAGATTGTAACAAAGTTTGGAAGGTGGAAGCAGAAGATTGAGTTAGAGACCAATCCACCTAGTAGCGATAAGAAGGGAAGTGGAGAGTAAACATAGTGAAAAAGCTTGTTTACAAAGCCTACGAAGGAAAAAGAGCAAATAACGACCAATGGGTCAAGAGATCAAAATCCAAAAAATAGAGAGATGAGGGAAATTTAGATGGTGGTTAATGATCAAATAGACTTGAGGCCTTCAAAATTTCTTCTACTCAATGAAATAGCGAAGGAGATTCAAAATTTGACTGTTGGCGAGAACGTGTTGGGTGGTCTAACAAAATTAGGGAAACCATTAGAAGGAAAAATACCTGAGATGTGGAAGGAGGAAGAGCACAGTAATCAAGATAAAATTCTTTCCTAGAAAATAAAAGGGGTGGTCAATAGTATGGATGTCCCACAAGAAGATAATAAAATCCCAAAAGTTGTGGGCAAGTCTAAGTTTTATGAAAAGGGAGATGAGTTTGTAGGACAAAGGATGGAAGCAACTAGGTATTTACGAATTGAGAAAATAGCTTAGATGAGGTGATTAGTGAGCTATTTTGAATCACAAATAGTTATAGAATGAACTCTCTGGAAGGGGCAACAGAGAAACAAGAGGGTCATAACAGTAGAAACAAATGGAAAAAAATGAGCTTTGGAAGGAGGTGAATGGGTGGACAAGGTTGAAGGCTAGATTTTGGAAGCTAAATAAATATTCTTTAAAAATGGAGATGGTTCCCCTCACAAATAAAAAAATAGGCATAAAGCAAAGGGAGTCAAAAAAATCGTCACCCAATTGTGGGGAAGGGAAGAAGAAAGGAAGAAAAAAAAACATGGAGAAACTAAGCAAAGAAGGGGATGTTGAAGGGAAACTGAAAATTACAAGACTTCTAAGATTTGGGAAGGGAAAAACCCTTCCTAGGGAGTCATAAAGATCATCATGGAATGTTAAAGGTTTAAACGCCCTTAACAAAAAGCGCTTAGTAAAGCGCCATATGGAGGTGTCAAGATTTGATATCTTCATGATCCAAGAAACAAAATTATCACATAAAGAGGTGGAGATTTCAAATAAAATTTTGGAAAGTAGCAATGGTGAATGCATAAAGAGCTTCAAGTGGGCTATTTGTGTTTTGAAAACCACAATATGCCTCTTTGGAAATCTTAGTAGATAACAAGACATGGATGGGACATAAGGTTAATAATCTCATGGAAAACTTGTATTTCACCCCAATAAATGTCTATGGCCCAGCCTCACCCCCGAGAAAGAAGCAAAATTAGCAGCAAATAGAGAATTTTGTAAACTTGTTCCCGAATAAATTATTTATAATAGGGGGATATTTTAATGCTATTCTTCACATTCATGACATGTTAGGAGGAGTGCAAAGATGACTACAATCTCAATTTGACTTTGAGGAGTTTATGGATAGAAACTTCTAAATTGAAGTACCAATGAAGAATGAAAGCTTCACCTGGATGAATTGAAGACTAGGTTTTAGCAACATACCAGAGAAATTAGGTAGGTGCTTAAGTAAAGGAAATTTAAGTGCACTCCCTTTCATGTTGAAAAGCTCCATCACCCTAATCTCAGGTTTAGATCACTTCCCAATCTAGTTCATTCAACTTTGAAAATTGGCAAGCAACAAATGTTGGTACAATTGGACATTAGGAAAGCATATGTTAAAGTAGATTGGAGATTTCTTTTCAAGGTATTGAATGCATTTGGATTTGAGCTAAGTTGTACAAAATGGATTTTTAGTTGTGTTGCCAACCCAAGGTATTTAGTTCTACTAAATGACTCTTCGAAATGCTTTTTTGAGTCCTCGTGGGGCCTTCAATAAGGTAATTCACTTTCCCCATTTCTCTTTGTAATAATGACAAATGCATTAGAGAGGTCAATGAGGTGCTATTGGAAAGGAAATTAGAAGGGATTCAAATTACAAGTGTAATCAATGGAAAAATAGATTGTTAGATTTGTTAGATCAAATAACATTAAAATCCATTGAAATAACGAAGCACAATGGAAATAATATGAAAATAAAAGGAACAATGTTACCATAAATCTTCATCTTCCATGATTGATCTTCGTTACACCTTCTTGCTTGCTGGATGATGTTGCCCTCAGATTCGTCTTCTTGAGCAATCTAAAATGCTTAAGCCCTACGACAAGATTCAAAGGATTTGATATGCCTATGACTATTGCCAATGCCTATGCCTATGCTTAAAATAAATGCCAATATTAATCAAATGCCTATGACAATGAATGTGTGAGTAAATAAATGCCTATAGTAATTACGTAAAATGTCAAGATGTGAAAAATGAGAAGGAAAGGGCATTTTATAGAAAAGGCCATTTCGAACGGACGGACGAGATAAATTAGTGATGAGACCCTAAAACGAACGATCCAGATTACACCCAAGAATCCCTAATTAGGGTTAAGGCAAAATCCTTAATCGAACGGTTGGAATAAAAATAGATCGACGGTGGAGAATAAATGAGACAAATTAATTAGAAAATAAAGATTTTCGAAAAATCAAGAAGATAAGATTGCCTGATTTGCAAGATTCAAAAAATCAAAGAGATAAGATCGCCTGATTTGCAAGATTCGAAAAATCAAAGAGATAAGATGGACTGAAGATCAGATTTGGAAAATCAAGAATCTGCCCGATTACTTGATTTTTGGAAGATTAATTACTAATTTGAATTAAAATAATTCAAATTATGGATTTCGAGAGATAATAATAATATTTTTTCAGATTATTTATCAAAAAGGACTGACATTAGGATTGACATGACATTTTAAATAATTTAATTTATTTAAAATGAGAAGAATATTAATTGGCAATTAAATAATTAAATTTAATTATTTAATTTAGAAGATAAGACCAATTAATTAAATAAATTAATCCATTTATTTAATTAAGACAGTTAGTGACGTATTAAATAAATAAATGAAATTCATTTATTTAATAATCAAAGATAATTAAATGGAGAAAGGGAAATTAAATAAATTAAGAAATTTATTTAATTAAAGAAAGACTTAGACAGTTAAGGATGTATTTAATAAATAAATAGAATTTATTTATTTAATAATCATGAAGAATAAGTGACCTGAATTAATTAAATAATTATGAATTATTTAATCAATAGTTGAATGTGGACGAAGGACATAATTAAATAACATAATTATGCTAGGACGAAAGTGGTAAAAATGAAGCTTGCAGGCCTAGGTCATTTTTAGGTGTCTACATTTTGCCCCTCTTTGTCATAATGTCGCTTCACGCGTTGTGACAAAGAAAAATAAGTCAAAAAAAATGCCCCAGTGCAAAATAAGATGAGGAAGAATGACGAGGAGGGTTGCGGTATGCCCCCTCGAGAGGACAGACAGGTTCCAAGAACACGGGTGTGCTCTCGAAATTGATTAGAAGACTAGAATATGAAGAGATGAAGAAATGTTAGTGCAAAAGATATGGATGGTGATATGGATGCAATTCCTATATGAGATAGGCGAGAGAAGATGACATGACTAAAGGAGATGCATGTAAGTTCCCAGACCAAATCCTTCAAAACATTGCCATAGGACTAATATTTATTGCTCTTAATCATCATTGGGCGGTAAAAATGACACAAATGGACAACAAACACCATGATATGACATAGACCAAGGTGTGCAAGGTCATCCACTTGAAAAATAAACAGATCACAGAGACAAGGAATGTCCTAACTCATACTAAGGGTGAAGTTGCCCCAGTCTTTTTGTCAAGACAATCCCACAGACAAATTAAAGAAATAAAATAGGCCAGGAGACGTCATCGCACCTCTAAATCCTTCATGGGACATCCTCGAGGTAGCTAGTAACATGACCAAAAAGACAAGACAGTAAAAATATAAGACAAAATAGCCAAGATAATCAAAAGATAAGACAAGATAGACTAGAAAGATTAATAGCCATTTTATTTTGTTTGCCAATGTTTGTTTGCCAAAGATTGAATTCTTGTTTGATTTGACAGTTCTGATAGTTTAAGAGTTTTGCCAATTTGACGGTGTTGCCAGTTTGACGGGGCCTATTGTCAGGAAGGACACATCCTAAAAAGGCAAAGAACATTTTGACGAGGTCTAACTCCAAGAAGGACACATCTTGAAGAGGACCAAAGAGTGACGAGATTGACATTGTTTTGACTAATGTGTTTTGGCAAGTTGACTGATGTTGACTGTATGATTGATTGGACTGTGTTGTCTAATTTTGACCAATTTTGACATTGATGTTTCAAATGACTGTCTTGTGTTTGATTTTAACTATGTCTGACTTATTTGACCGATGTGACGATTGTGACAAATGTCATGATTTTATTTGGACCAACCTAAAAGGACTGACCTAATGTCTCGGGGACTCATCGACCAATGGCCTTGCCTACGTAGCAAATGCGCAGAGACAACGTAGTTCGACAATGACATCGACTGACTGACATGACTGACTTCGACTCCATTTCCAAAATTTTGACATTGATTTGGATGTTTTTGTGTTTTTCTTCAGGACGTTTTATGATTTTTAGGTCTTTCTTCAGGACATTTTATGATGTTTTTGGTCTTTCTTCAGGACATTTTATGATTTTTTTTTTGGATTTTGACATTTAAGAGGATCGTGACAAATGCAAATGGCTGATGCCTACACATGAGAATCCAAGGACAAACATGATTGTGCCCCTAGTCAAGCTGAATACCAATTGACAGGTGATGACAACGTTGTTTGACGTGGGAAAGATGCATCCTGAAACAACGTGAGGATGATGACGATAATGTGACAAAAGTATGGAGGTCTACAGCCGGGCCAGGAACGCAATCGAGTAAAATTTTGGATAATGTGCTTGTATGAATTAGACTCGTTGCATTTGGAATGACTTGGTTAGGACTAGATGGGATGATGATTATCCTTAGACTGTTTGACAAGGGAAAGCCAAGGTGGGTGACAGGCATAAAAGGACAAAAGGTGGCCTTGGTAAAGGACGAGAGACATGAGACTAATGGAATTGTCATATGATTTTCGAGGACTATGTCATATAAGGACAATAAGACTATGATGGTCGATGACATGATGTTTCATGAATCATGTATGACCGAAGGATAGACATGTCAAGAGTTTTCCCAAAGCATGATTTATGTGTGCTAGTTTTATGTCAAGACCAAGGTAGGTGGGAAAGTGAATGGAAATGATATGGATCAAATGGTTGGATGTCAATGTCAAGAGGAAGGCCTAGGAGATGAGACAACTTTCCCCCAAGTGTAAGAGTCCACATAGACGATTTATTTTACACATGACGCCTGTTTGCCAGGTTTTCATCATGGTACTTATCCAAGGTGCCTGTTTTCCAAGTTTTCACCATTGGATGAAATTTTTCTCTTTACTATTTTTTTGAATTTTTGATTTTTTTTGGTGTCACCAAGACGCCTGTTTGCCAGGTTTTCATCAGGGTGACGATTTTTTGATTTTTGATTTTTTTTTGTATTTCTAATTTTGTGGATAGCCTGGATGCTTTAGATAACCACTGACTGTTCTGAATCCACTGACGGTGCCGATGTAGAGACTGGTGCCATGATATGCCAATAATGACCTTGTTGAAGGAGTTGTCTTGTCAGGATCGTAGCACTTGTATACAACTGATCGATGTCATTGTGATCCTTTCTAATACTAGAGTTGGCCTTATCAAAATACGCACATCGCAATAGAGTGCCATGAGAGTCCTTGTGATAAAGAGTTACTGCCATGATGTGACAGATTTGTGACGTAGGATTTTTGGACTTTAGGCGAGATGTAGGATTATGACAAATGATGGTGGACATGGAAAGGTTGTTTGGACGTTTGGATGAATCACTTTTTATTTTCCAAACTTGAGATGGTGGATGACGGATTTTGGAGGGATGGCGTTTGGAACAAACACTTTTATATGCCTTGATTGATGACCATTTTGAAGGAGGTGGACATGTGTTATATGTGGGAGTCCTCTTGTCTTGTGGCTCCACATTGTGATTGACTTTTGTATTTGACTTGGTGTCTTTGTTTGATCCACTTTCCTTTGGGATCCATTTTAATTTCATTTGTCCACTTGTCTTTTTGTTTGATTTGATGGCCTTTGACATTTGATTTTGATCTTTTGATTTGTAAGACTTTTGTTTTTGTTGGTCCCAAAGGGGAGGTTGATTCATGATAGAATGACGGTTCATGGTGTGGGTGGAGGGGGTGTTGGCAGCAATCTTATGACAAGGATTTCTCATGGACTCCATTTTGACATTTGTATCTGACAAGGTTGCCCCCAGTATCGAGGAGGTACCACTGCCATCATTTGATTTGTTGTCTGAGGAATAACCAAGACCTTGATGTCTGTAATTTGCCTGAAGCTGTATTGGTTCTAGAATTCCTTGCTCATGTATGCCTAGTCCTTTGCCTTGATATTGCATGCTTGGACAGATTCTATTTGCGATGGGTATTTGTTGTTTTGAAAGCAAGATGCTAACCCATCATGATGTCTATGGACACTGTCACTTGTAATATTTTCATCTGTAAGAAAGCCTGCTCTAACAAAGATAGATGACCCTAGTTGATAAAGTGTCTTAGCTTCGTTTTCATGTTGGACATATTCCTGACTAATATCTTTGGCCTGATCATGTGACATGTCAGGTTTAGATGATTCTCTTGGTTCTTCCAAGGCAATGTCGAAGCCATCATTATGTTTAGTGTCATAAAGTCCAGTAAATTTAGCTATAGCTTGATCATTTTCAAATATGTCCATATTGGAATACTCTTGTGCTTGAGGAATATTCTCTGTGTGTAATGGAGGCGCGGTCTCTATTTTGGAAACTCAGCTAATAGTCTAGGCTTGTATAGGGTCTAAGTAGCGTTTGATCATGAATGCATAAAGGTCAAGGAGTGGATCATTTTGGACTTCTTGGTCAATAATAGGGTCTTGGTCGAAGATGGGGTTGTCATGGATTTGGACTTCTTGTTCAATGGTAGGGTCTTGTTCAAAGATGGGATTGTCATGGATAGGTGTGTTTTGGATGTCATGATTGTCTTGAAGGACTTCATGGATGGGCTGAAAGTTTGGGTCATGGGATGAACTACCTTGTTCTTGACATGAGGGTGACATCATAAGGTCATGCTTTGGGCTTTCATTTTGACATGCATCCTCAAGTTTATTAAATGGGATTTGACTTTGGACTATGATAGAATTTTCATGACTAGATGTGGCTTGTGAGGGGGTGACTTGAAAAGGATTAATGACCAAAGGACCAGGATAGGACGTGGGAACTTGGACTGGACAGTATATGAAGGACTAGGATATGACATGGGCACTTGCATTGGACTAGTATGTGAAGGACTAGGGTGGTGGACATGGAGTCTGGACTGATATGTCATGGAGTCTTGGACCGATTAACTACTAAAGGACAAAGATATGATGTGGAGACTTTAACCCGACGCGGTTGATTGAAATGGGACATGGAGACTTGGACAGGATCAATATGGTATGATGTGGGGACTTGACATGGGTTGGTAGATGGTTGATAACGCATGTAGACTTGGATGGGATTGATAGGTGAAGGGTCAAAATATGACGTGAGAGGTTTGGAATGGACTAGTGGACAAGCATTCCCTTGTCAAGGTTAGGATAAGGGTGATAAGTGGACGCTTGTTGCTAATTAACGGCAGGATTTGTGTCAAAATGACTCTGATGGTGAGGGTAGACAGATGGAGGTAAAAGCATTTATGTCAAAGCCTTGTGGTAACTTAGCCTTCATCCAAAAGCATGGCTAGATACCTTTGAGGGTCACGTAAGACTAATTTTTTTACAAAGGAGAATATATCAGGATTTTGCTTTGCAGCTTCTATGTCTTTGAAATATACTCGTCCATTTTGGTCTCTTTCTATGAATGACTCAAAAATGTTTTGTGATGAAGATGGCATGTTCATGGAAGATTGCATGTTCATGTTGTGAAATGGGTCAGAAAAAGTCCAATGTTTGTTCGTGTCATAAGTGTTATTCTCAATGTTGGGATAATAATCTTGTCCAAAATTTGCCATTTGTCGTTGTTGTCTTTGAAGCCTAGTCTCAACTGTAAAAGGGATTTTCTCAAATGAGAATAATGAGAATGACAACTAAATACAAGGATGACACTAGCCTATGTTTTTTGGATTTTTTTGGATAAAGGATGACAATGCAAGACTATGTTTATGGATTTTTGACAATAAGGGATGCAATATGACAATACTGTCTAAAGAAAATGACTAATGCCAAAGGACAATGAAGACTAAGATGACAAGTTATGCCACTAATTTTTTTGTATTTTTAGAATAAAGGATGGCAATGCAAGATAATGATGACGTTTTCCTAAGAAAATGATTAATGCATGATGAAAACGTTTTCCTAAGAAAATGATTAATGCATGATGACAAGGTTGTCAAGGCCAATGCAAAGTCTAAGTTCAAAATGAGGACTGAGATTGTCTTCTAATGTCTTATTGAAAAGTCTAAGTTGTCCAAGGTCGATTGTTTGTGTCCAGATTTGTGAATATTGTGTATATTGTTTGAAAATCTAGAAAACACTTGACAAGCACGATGTTTTGGTGTAAGCAAGCACACATGAAACAAGTACAATCCTAAAAGGCCAAAAGGCCAAGGGTTTGTATACTTGGTATAGCCCACCGATATACCCCGGATTGGTGATAAACACCTTTCCTTCTCGAGAGCGGATAGCTTAGAATTTTGGTGGCATTAGCTCCCCTCCACGGCTCATTAACATCATTCGAGCACACCAAATTCAGATTCTTTGGGTAGTGACATCCCAAGAATTGCTATCTCTACTCAAGGGGATCAGTAGTGAGTGTCTTCGGGCATGATACTGTACCCTGCACTATACCAAGCAACGACCAATAGAACGGTTGGACACTAAG
>VDFB02196540.1:0-24644 GCA_007258455.2 Sequoia sempervirens | reverse complement strand
ACTCATTTATGAATAGAAAAGCCTCGACCACCCTTTGCTTGTATGCAACAAACTCTTCGGCTATCCTCTCATAGGTTCTCACCTTAAAGATGTGACGCTCTTTCCATGCAAGAATTTGTCTCTTGTGTTCTCTGGAAACTGTTGAGCCATAAGCTGTATCCAAATTTTTAATGATGATTTCATGCCTAGGGTTTACCTCTACCATTGATTGTTCAAATCCTTGCAGGCCTTGACATAAGTCATGAGCGTTATTCCTTAGCTGAAACATCTGTGCAAGGATTTATTTTCCTTTGATGATAAATCCCTCAATCCATTCTTGAGTTTGTTTCCCACATATTACCAGCTATCTCAATTGATGATGATCAGTTGGTGTCTCTAGAACCTGCGGCAGCAATTGAGTAGTTTGTGAAGTGCCATGAACAAGGTTAGAAATGTAAAACCTGAGTTGCCGTATTTCAGCCTTGAGGGCTGCCTTGTCTTCTCCATCTTTGAGCACTCTTTCTTGAAGGCTTTCAGATGCAAATCTGAACAAACTAACATCCACATGTCTGGTGCTTTTGCCAAGATTAGCTTTCACCATCATGAAGTCATCTACATCCACTTCATCTCTGTTTCTATCTTCAGGAGGTGTAGCAGTTTCCATGATCATCTCACCATCAGGATTTCTCTCAAAATGAACTTGCTTCTTTGCTTTCTTCTTAGGTGCCTCCTCATAGACATTGTCAAGATCATCAAAATTCAACTAATATGAAGGTCTTCTGCTCTTCCTTCCCAAGGAGATCTCAAGCCAAGATGTGGTATCTCTACTAACTTCCTTGGGAGGTTCAACTGCAACTTCTTCATCTTCTTCATCCTCTATATCAATATGAATTGGCGAAGACCTTGGCAATGGTGTAGGATCATGTGTCAAAGGCACATCTTCTATTTCTTTTTGAGGCACAGACTCTTTTGGAGGAGCTTCTGTTTCAGCTGTTGGCTGCTCCTATATGATTATGTTTGAGAAGTCCAACCTTCTTATGTTTTTAGTTGACCTGCTGCCCTTTACACCTTCTTGAGATTGACTTACACCTTTCCCTTTTGATTGTGCTCTAGAAGAAGAGGGAAGTGATAACTGTACCATTGGCAGCTCTGCTGCTGGAATGGATTTCTTCCTCTTGAGGAATAGGAAAACCTTGCAATGGTCGAGAACTTGTCTTGTCCTTTCGTCAACTGAGAGGGACTCTTTGTTAGCCCAATTGACCTGTGGAAGAGGCTGATCTTCAATTCACTTCCAAGTGTACATTGGGAGAAGTACATCTCCATCATCATTTGATAATCCTTCGATATCTTCTGATAATCAGTCTTTCATTTGATGAAGAGTGAGTCTGCTGTAGCTATGCCTCCACACCTCGAACTCATCTTTGCAATTAGCCCAAAAATCTTCAAGAGTTGGCAGATGAGCATAGTTCTTCTCAAGCCGGGCGGCGAAGACACCATGAGGGTCATATGATCGTCTCTCACTGTATGGTTTGAGACCAAGTGTTTCCAACTCATCACCCATGGATTTAGCATCCGTTGCTGATCTATTCCTCAAGATTGTGTGGACATCATGTGCTTGCCTTAGGAATTCCATGAAAACAACTTCATCTGATGGGTACCTTGGCAACATAAGTGGAGCCATGGAGAAGCCATAAACTCTAAGGTAGGTGAATGTAGGAAACTGTATAAACCAATCTGTCCACTCTGCTATTGCTGCTTTAGTAGTTGATGAAATATGAACGTGCAACTCATTATTCAGGTGTCGCACTGTGTGCATCAGGAAAACCTCATTCACCCTCTTGTAATGGTGTAGTGACTTCGTGAATTCCAGTTGAGGGTATTTTTGTGACCTTTTCACACATCGCTTCATCTCGATAACCCCTTATTTTGTTCGCTCCTGCCTTTGGCTTGGGTTTTCTCGCCTCGCCTTTTCCCCGGGTGTCTCGCTCTTCCGGGTTGTGTCGCTATCGAGCTTTGAAACGAAGATATTGGCCAATTCTAAAATTAGGTTTCACTATTTCTGCCAAGGGTCAGTGAGCTGCGAAATTGTAACGAACTTAGCAATATTGTTCAGACATCCAAAGGAAAGCCTACCGCCATTGAATTCGGTGATACTTACTTCATTATTTTTAGTAAGTCCGCAATTCCGCACCGCTGGTCAAGATTTTCAGATTCGATCATCACACAAAGATTCAGAGGTACATCGACCGCTGGTATTGCCAAATTTGATAGCAAAATTGGACAACTTACTATTTTTGTATAAACGCCTGCGGTCCGTGATGCAGAGTTTTTCAGCGTCCGATATTCCTTCCTGCTTTCGAGACCGGCAACGAGAGCAACATGCAAGTCGAGATGACCACTTTCTCGTGATCTCGAAATTCCTTCCGAGGCTATTTTAGGGTTTGCATGTCGAAATTTCTTTGCATACGTGTGATTCCCGGCGCGGTTTTCAGAGCTTCACGATGGTGTGGACATGCAAACAAGGATTCTCACTCGCTATGAACTCATTTTAGTTGTGTGTGTCCTAAGAAATTTACCCAAGCAGTCTGCATTCACGAAATACCTGTATGCTTAAACGAAGACAAACGGAGATCTTTTGATACACATGCAACGCAAATTAGGGTTTCCGGCTTCGGAGCCTAAAAATAGGCATCAAAAGTCAAAATCTTCGAAAACCGATGTAAACCATCGCGATCAGCGTTCTTCAGGCTGTCTGCTGGTGAAATTTCAGGTCAAACGGAACACTTACTATTTATAGTAAGTCGAATTGGAAACGCGGTAAGTAAAATAGTAAATCACTGTACGCGCCGTTGTCACCGACAGTCACGTATGAGGAGTCGTTTCATCAAAATTTCACGTCGATCGGAGCTTGGGAGCTATCAGAATCAAGAGCTTACTATTTTTAGTAAGCCGCCCTCAGAAACAGGCTATAAATAGCAGGGTGACTAAAAGTTGCAGTATCGACAGGTTGAAAAGGTTATGAAGAAGCTGTGTTTAAAATTTCGGGCCATTCCGAGCTTCAGAGGCGCGAATACGGAGAACTTACTATAAATAGCAGGGCACGATGCTGGCGAGGATGATAAAATTTTGTCTAAGTCTGGAGTCTCGTCCAGCAGGCAAGGCAAAATGCGCCCAACTCAGCTAGGGGTGTAGAAAAATTTTTCAAGATGCAAGTTCATCCTTCACACAGGGCAAAATGCGCCCAAGGTAGAAAAAGTCAAAAGAAAGTCAACAAGATTTCATCCTGTCCAGGGGTCC
Source organism: Sequoia sempervirens (assembly GCA_007258455.2). Taxonomy (NCBI): domain Eukaryota; kingdom Viridiplantae; phylum Streptophyta; class Pinopsida; order Cupressales; family Cupressaceae; genus Sequoia; species Sequoia sempervirens. Next base: position 21,368 of record VDFB02196540.1, on the reverse strand, counting down.
AAATGCGCCCAGGATGAAAGAGGAAAAGTTGAAAAAGTTTCTAAGTGTGAGAAATCCGCCTCAGGGGTCAAAATGCGCCCATCCTTCACAAGCATGAAAATGCGCCCAACTTTCAAAGGAGTCAAAGTGGTCAAAGATTGTTCATCCTTCTCCAAGGCCAAAATGCGCCCAAACTGGGCCATGTCAAGACAAAACGTGGAAGGAGAAGAGTCACCCAAGGATGTTGGAGTGTTCATCCACCAGCAGGGGTGAAATGCGCCCAAGGTTGCAAGGGGGTCAACAAAAAGTCAAAGTTTCTATCCTTCAATACATGCAAAATGCGCCCATCCTTCTCTCTCATCAAAATGCGCCCAAATCAGGCAAGTCAGGACAAAAAACGGAAGTTGAAAAGTCACCTGAAGGTATAAGCAAGTTCGTCCTCCTCCTACAAGGAAATGCGCCCAAGCTTGAAGTGTAAGTGGTAAATACAAATGGTAAACAAGGCGAAAATGTTACCAAGACATGGTGAAAGATGGTAAAAGGCTAGGCGTCATCCCTCTTCATGTGTAAATGCGCCCAAGGTAAGTATGATATGCGCCAAGGTGGCAAAGGAAAGGTGGTGGGCGTGATTTTTAAATTCCTCTTAAGGTGTGATGTGCGCCTAGAGCAAGGGAGTTATAAGGTGTTGAAAATTTTTTTAAAGGCATTTCAAGGCGTTGAGAATAAAATGAAGTATGCTAAGCGCTCAGGGGAGGAAACAAAATATTTTCTAAGTGTTGAAAATTGGCCTAGGCGTTGGGCTTTTAAATGAATATTTTTCAAGTGTGAAGTGATGAGGTAAAGATAAAATGAAGTAAGGCGTGCTTGATGAATATAAAATTTTCTAAGTAAAAATCCCTCTCCACTGGCGATCAATAAATTTTTTTTCTAAAGCAAGATTTCAAAAAAAATGCAAAGAAGATTTTAAAATATTTCCTAAGGCAAATTTATTTTCCTTGGAAAATACGCCTGGAGCTTCAAGTTGATGAAAATTTTCCGAGGCAAGCATTTTTTTTTTTTTTTCTCAGTGATGAAGTCAGAGATGATGATAACGCAAGGTGATTCGTTTTTTTTTCAAGGCAACGCAGAGTGATCACAGGCGAAGAACGAGTTCAAATGATGAAAATGATATTTTTTTCTAAGGTTCAAAATTCGAAAAATTAAATGAACCCGTTCGTTGGGTACCCATGGATTCGAGACATTCTGATGAAAATTTGTTTCTGGGTACTGAACATTTGCGATGATGAATGGATTTCTAAGTCTTTCAAGCTTCGCCGACACTTTTTCAGTAGGGAATTTGATCAGTGCTTGAATTATGAATTTTCCTAAGGGAGAATTTTAAATTTTCTAAGGCAAATTCAAATAAATGAGTTTTCAAAGTGAACTTTCTTCGAACGATGAATACGAAGGGAATTGCCTAGATGATTGTGATTAAATTCTTCGAAGATGAATTTTCCAGAGTAGATGATGGAGTTAAAAATTTGAATTCAAGTAACGGAGCTCCGGCTGGTGAGTAAAATATGATTAAGTTAAATTAAATTTTTCGAAGAGGAATTCAAAACGCCAGTCAAAGTCAAGTTTCTAGAAGAATAATATTCCCGACGACTGGAGACAAGTGTCAGAAAAGCCAGAGAGGGAAAAATTCGAATTCTTGAAGGGGAGTAGTGGAGTTTAATGGCACTGGCTAAAAATAACGTCTTCTAGAATTTGAATTCTAGCTATAAAATGGAGAAGTTTTTCACTCATTTTCACAACTGGAAGTCGAACTTGCTCTGAGAGTGAAGCATTGCAGTGAGTTGCTGAGGCTTGAAAGAATTCGAAATTGTTGCTGAGAAGTTGAGTTTGCTGAAGAGGCGTACTTGGGAGTTGATTAAATTTATTGCTGAGAGGTGTTTTGCTGGAGCTTGGGTTTGCTGAGAGTTGAAGAAGACGTCTTATGTGCTTGAGGAGGTACGACTTTGCTAGTGGCTGAAATCTGATTCATTGAGGTAAGTACGCCGATTGCTAAGAATTTGGATTCAAACTTGCTTATCTTAATTGAGCTTAGTAAAGAAAAACGCCATTGCTGGAGTAGAATTGAAAAGGACGCCTTGTATTGAGTTGAAATGTTGAGAACTCAAAAATACGAAAGTGCTAGTTTGTGAGATTGCTAGTTGATGGTTTGAAGTGCAAGGATATAGAAGTTTAAAATTTGCTGTTTGAAGTACGAAGTGGTTGAGGTTCAATTTGCTGATTGCTGGTTGAAGTAAAATCATTGGAGTTCACTTAGAAATCTGTTCTAAGTGTCAGAGAAGAGGCTGAGGTTTGCAAACATGAAAGATATTGCAGCCTCTGGGAATTCGACTGCAGCCCCTATATCATGTCTTGTTTTATTAAATTTAATTGCTGATGAAAATTTATTATGTTGCAGATGGTCAAGCTTATGCAGGTTTCAAACCGAAGCGGACAATGGTGCTCATTGCCACGCATCAAGAAGCCGAAAGCAAGACGCTCATGCCTAATCAAAGTTCATTTCAAAGGCGTCGGCATTGCATTACCTAACTGGCCTGGCTAACCGAAACCAATAGGCCGCTTCGGATTGAAGCCATCGCAGCCATTACTTCGCGACAACATCGTCCTGGCGGTTATATGCAGCAGCTGGTTTTCCGCCAGCTATTCAGTGTTCGGAGTGGATTATGGAGTGCGCCAACTGTTACGAGAAAGAACACCGGTCGATCACGTCACCAGATGGCCAAGTACTTGCCAATCTTACTCCGGCAGCCATTGGTGAAGCTTTTGGGATCCCAGTGCATAGAAACATGATCTACAAATCCAGGGAGCGAGCGGAGCGTATGTATGCTTCTGCCTTTGAACGGTGCATGGACACAATTAACACTCACCGATGAGCACTCGCAGGCCTCGCACGGTTTCGCCAAAGCAGCATCATAGCGCGCAGGACTAAACAAGAATATTGCGGATTCTCATGTTAAGCCGAAAGGAAGGTGGATGCCCACGCCTTTATATTTTTGAGCCGTGGATGTTTTATTATATCAACCTGGTGTTAGAAGGAAGGGATTATGTCAATTGGGCTGAGATGATCAGCGATAACATACATGAGCAGCTCCTGAGTTTGCGGAGGACAAAGACATTTTACATGAGTTCCTATCTCATTTACATGTTGGCACGGATGACGAGGTACAGGGGGGTTTCTTACAAGGAACCCATCGGTTGTGGCTCCCACCAGTTCAAAATCCATGAGGCGTGTACGCAGTTGCACCTTTCGAGCACAACCCATTACAAGCGTGTCAACGATTCATTCACCATGTACATCACGAGGCTGCTTCAGGAGAGGTTACAGTGCAGAATCTCTAGAAATGCCCAGGAGCTGATTGAAAGGTATGGGTGCTGGTTTATACAGTTTCCAAGATTTTCATACATTAGGCTGCAAGGATTTTCTTCATACCCTTATAGGCTGCCTAAGTACCCAACCGATAAAATAATAATGCTAGAGATAGCTAGACAGTTGCTAGCCTTTGACAAAATCCAGAAGAAAAAGAAGAAAGGAGGGATAGAGTTTCCAGTTGTGATGGGCAACTCGGACGAGGTTTGTCCTTCGATACAGGCATGTAGAGAAGCTGAAAGTGAGCTTCAATTCTATCATTTTTCATATCACACAAGTAGACAACACTATGACCCGCACCATAACATCAACTGGGTGTTGTCAGAGGAATTCAAACACAAGGCCACCATTGAGGATTACTGGGCTGATGCAATTGATGAGATTGAAGTGAGGAAGAGAATGTTCTCTAGATTTCGGTCATTACCTCCGGATCGTGGAGTGTTCGCCCGGACACCAAATACCGAGGACATGGATGTTGTTCATCCGCATTCATGTACCGCTCGACACTCCACTTCTTTATTGATTGGTCAGAGTCCGAGGTTGCTGATCTTGATACTCTTTCCATCCCAGTTATGACATTCACCAGGGCATGGGTCGATAGGCGAGTGAGCAGATTGAAAGGTAGGTCAATTGCCTTGACCTACAACTTGATGGGAGATCACAGGACGCCCACCACAGGAAGGAAGAAACAGATCACAAGAGGACCAGAGTCCAGAAAGAAAGAAATAATTCAGCCAGAACCTCCACGAGTTACAGTAGCAGTACCTTTGGAGACACGTTCTCCAAGCATACAGGAGGTATCTTTATTTGCCGATCAGAGAATTGCAGTGAATCAGGTACCGGAGATACAGAGTGATATTCAGCCTCCACGGAGGGAGTCGACAATGAGTGCCAATGCACTCAAGTAGGGTTGATCGTACAGATCGTACATAGATGATGCCGAGGGACACCATCGACTTCACTTCAGCAGGAGATAGAGGCGCTGCGAATGCATTTATGATGATATAGTGTCAGGTGACACTCAACCACTTGAGGACGATGAGCCTCGCCAGAATGAAGAAGAAGTGGAACAGGTTAGAGAAGTCGAGGCACGGGAGCAGCAGCCCTTTGACATACTATATGAGGTGCCCGATTGGCTAAAGGATAGAATGCGAAGAAGCCCGAGTGAGGAGATTGATCCAGCAGTTGAGATGGAAGAGTTTTTGAACCTGATCAGTGCTCCTCCACCGAAGAAGAAGGCAAGAAAATTTTCGAAGATCTCCACAGATGAGGATGGCTCTCGTACCCTTCACGTTGCTGTCCCACGAGTCGAGTGTGACCGGAATGAAGCAGCTCCTGAAAATTATGTGGTCGCCACTCTTGACTTGGGACGCCCTACTGGTGCACAGATTGTTGAGGAGTGCGATAACTCCTTCCTTGCCCTTAAGGATAGATTATTCAAGAAAGAAGGAAAATACAAGAAGTTGAAACGAGAACACAAGGCGTTAGTTGGATATGTTCAGCAGTTGTCTCGTTCTCGAGGGCAGGATGTACCAGTGATAGAGCCTCCAACAGATATTCCTAGAGAGTCGATCAGCGGCTTGGTAGAATTGGGGAGGATGGCACAAGAGGCAGACAAATGGGTCACAGGGGTTCGTACGGAGACAGAGAAATTCATGGAGGACCTATCCTTTGCTTTTCAGCAGGCCTCTTCTATTTTGACACGGATGGATGCGGTGGATCATGCTTGGGGCGATGCCTCTATCTATCAGAGTAAGGTGATCCAGCGTCTTGAGGCGTTGAGGCATGTGCCACTGCAGTTGCTGATTGATGGAGGTGTCATTCAAGCGAATGACCGATATGATTTCTCTAGGTGGTATTCTTCGGCTATCACAGGGCGTGGCTTCTTCGATGCAGCACAGGCGGATTCAGCCAGGATTCACAAGGCTATGGCCAATATTATAGATGGAGTTCAGAATACCTTCGAGGCCATCTTTGCTAGGCGGCCGAATCCAGAGGAGATAAGTTTTGAAATTTGAGGGGTTTGTTGGTTCCCTTCTTCGCAGATGTTAGGACCTTTGTACAGGATGACTTTGAGAATACCGCTACATTCTCCACTTTGATCCAGAACACGCAGGACTCCTTGGCTGCTTGGAGGAAATCTTGTACGAGGCACGAGCACTCAGTTACAGTGTTAGAGTTTCAGTTAGATTGTGTTCCATCTATTTCAGTTGAGGAGGTTGAGGCCGTACTTAGCAGATTTGTTGAGTTGGCAGTCAAAGAGAAGGCTAATGGGAACACACTACTGGACGAGGATCTTCTAGAAGACTGAGTATGGAGCATTTATTACATTTGCTATTTTGGGAGTGAGTGGGAATCTTTGATTCATTTAATGTACCACTCCCTATTCTGGCAGTTTTTAGGGTTAGGGCTGAGGTGGCACGATTCTGGCCACTCTATTGATTGTAACCCTAGCCGTCCTTTGGGACTTGGCTAGCTATAAAAGGGGAGTCCCCCTCATTTGTAAGACATTAGGATTCAGAACCAGAGTAGACATTGAGAGAGCATTAGCCTTAGAGCTAGATAGTGTAGTAGTGTAGAGCATTTTTGCATAATTTGGAGAAGAGAGAAAGTTTCCCCTTTGAAAACTTTTGAGGAGATTGTTGTGTAATACATTTTATGATAATAGATCTTTTCATTGATGGTGAAATTCGTCTTGTCATGAAATGCTAGCAAGGTTTCTTCTTCCTTTCGTATCCAAGTAGATTAAATTCATGCAAGTAGCTTACTTTGGTGTGTGGTATTTCATTGAGATAGCTTCATTCTATTCCATACCACTAGCGGCTTGTTGATGATAAGTCTGCCTTGCGTGGTCAACTGGACATCATCTTGTGTTTAACTTCGGTTATGGCTTACATACTTATATGCGTTGTTCTGATGGTGTACGTATGTTAAACTATAACTTGAATATCTTTTGCTATCCCCTTTGAAGATTGCACCGATTTTGCTGAGGCTGTCCGACGGAGGCTAGGTGAAATCTGGTTGAAGTCTATTGAGACGAAGCCCCACATACCTTGCATTTAGAATAGAGTACAAGTTTCTTAGGCCCTTTTCCCTCTTACTTTCCGCATACTTCTTGTTAGTTTTAGAAAAAGATACACACTGCCAAATCATGCACGTAAGAATCCCCTTCAAATTACATATCAACTGCTAACTGCGCGAAGTCTGAACAACTACGTAAGTCCCCTTGACATACCAGCAATATCACATCAAGCCAAACTGAGCCTATTCGGACTAAAGGAACCTTGGAGTTGAACGCACGAACTTTCTGGCAATCTTAGCGTGCGGAATACTTTGATCAAGAGAGAATAGAGCGTCCGTTGGGCGACTTTGTTCTGTGTTGGTGCGGTCTCAAAAACCACGTCAACAGAACTGGCGCTAGAAGGAGGGCCTTCAAGGATTCTTCGTAGTGAAGCAGTCATTTTCAATAAGAAGGGATTTCATTGAAAAGAACTTCATTGGAGAAAGAAATTATCATGAGTAAAGATGGTGCTACCGCATAGAGAAATATTCCCAGTGTTGCAGCCTAACTTGGGATTCAACGACGACCAGGAGGACATTCTTTCAGGGTTGAACAATCTTGCTTGGAAAACAAAGGAGAGCTACGCCCAGTACATGAGAACTTGCTTCGTGCTGGAGGAAGAAGAAGAAAAAGCCATTGAAATCCAAGTTGCAATTGAGAGGAATTTGCTCGATCAGAGACTACCACTCGCTCCTCTTCCTCGCCGATAGTGATCAACTACATCCTGGATCGCATTAGCTCATTCTCACCTGATAAGTTGAAAAGAATTCTGAGGTCCACGCCAAGCTCATCCAAAGACTTTGTGGAGTTAGAATTGCCTACGCGAGCAAGGAAGAAGAAAGAAGTCCGTCCAAGCGAAGAAGTCGAGTCAAGTGAAGAAGTGTTGTCAAACGAAGAAGCTCAGTCTAGTGAAGAAAGCGGAGAAAAGATTACAAGTTTATTCCGAACTCCACCAAGTGTTTCAAGGTTTGCTCAACCTAAAACCGTTCAAGTTACTACACCAGTGTTTGTTCAACAACCAGTTCAGGTTACCACAACCCCAGTTATCGTATATCAGAGGAGGTGTCCAAATCAAGCAATGGCTCAACCTGGAGTCCAACCCACTCCTAACGGTGCTACTTGGCTAGTCACCAATCCATCTCCTCTTGAGTTTGCCGATTATCATGACATGCCAAAGAATCCGGAGCATTTCTGCACCAAGTACCAAGTCCATGATCCGAATCGTTCTGCAGAGGATCACATTAAGATGTTCGAAGATCATTTGTGAAATAGACAAATTGCCTACGCAGATGTGGCTTGCAGACTGTTCCCGTATTCCTTGGGAGAAGAAGCTCACTTTTGGTTTATACATTTGCCAGTTGGGTCCATCAGAACATGGGAGCAGATGAAGGAGGCTTTCATTGGGAAGTTTGGTATTCCTATCACCCCAGTGGAGCTTTTCCGTCAGTTCACGGAGGTGAGAAGACAAGACAAAGAACCTATTCATGCCTTCAATAATAGATTCCAAAAGGCTCTCACAAGGCTACGTACTCCGTATATGGTTCCCGATGCAAGGGAAAATTATTATGCAGCCTTAGACCCGTTGACTGCTATGTTCGTGAGGCAAGCTCATCCCATTCCAGCAGACATGAATCAAGCATATGCTAAGGCTGTTGAAGTAAGTCAGAATATGGGCCAAAACATAACTGGACCCTCTTTGTACACTGGCTTGGTCACCACAAATAATCAAATGCAGACTCTTGCTCCAGCCTGGAATCAGCAAATTCCATCATTGAATCCAGTTCCGCAACCTGCATATCATGTTACGCCGCCATCTGATCAATTAGTTCTCCATCCTGGGGTACCCTTATCCCAGACTCCAGCTACACAGCCTGTCTATCTCCAGAACACGGTACCTGCAACAAGGACACAAGAGGAGAGAGACGAAATGAAAGAATTAGTAGAGCAAATGAAAAGGCTGTCATCTGAGGTAACTCACCTCAGAAATCAAAACAATCAAATGCAATCAATGATAAAGAATTATCAGGCACATCCAGGTGCCAATCGAGGATATTACAATAATCCTCAACACCATCAGGATGCCCATCAAGGACATGGACACGACAACAGCCATGGGTATCGAAACAATAATCAAGGATATCAGAAGAGGTCCTGGAATACTGGACCTAACAATGGAGGAGTTCCATCACCGCTGGATAACCCGCCACCTCCAGAAAATCGTCCCACGGACAGAGTATTTCTGGCAGAAGCTGCTATGTCAGGATGGTGTCGGCTTCATAACACAAGCCAACACTCAGAATTACAATGCCATGAGTTTCAAGTAGCGGCTGATATCTTCAAAGGAGAAGTGAAAAGCACGGAAGGTACTGAAAATCCTCCGACCACTGGATATGAGATTGTACCAGTGCAAAGATATGACCAGGCACTAATCATAGAAAGTGTCAATCTTGTGTCCGAATACCAAAACTGCGCGCCACCAGAAGCTAATTATAGATTTCCACTAGCTTCGGCTAACGGTCCCGTGGAGGCGCCAGATACTCAAGTTTATGAGGAAGCTCAAGTTTATTCAGAGGCTCAAACGTATTCAGAAGTTCAAGGTACTTATTCAGAAGAGCCATATGACCAGGGTAACTACATTTTCCCACCTCTCGATAATAGCGTGTTGGTAGAAGGAAGTAGAGAGGTGCAAGCATTCCAGACTTCCGGAGGAGCAGCACCTAAGGTGTACCAGAGGACTTATCACCAGAAAGAGCCTTTGACGTCCTCTATTCCCCCGAATAATTTTACAACCCCGCCGAATCCAAACGCGAGCAATAATCCGAATTTGCCTAGGGATTCTCCGGAATACAGACAACAGAATGTGATGAACAGAAATGGACAACAAACTGTCCAGCAACAGCCAATCCACGTGATGCAACGTCCTCAAAAGGACAATCTTCCAAGAGATGACATGAAAAGATTAAGTTCCTATGTGCTAGAAGAAGTTAAGAAGATAAAGGTTAGTCTTCCCTTGTATGAGTTGATGAAAATCTCTGAGGTTAGAGATACAATTTTGGGAAGTCTATATGAGACACCAATTGCGAAAAGTACACCTCAGGAAACACCTAGTTCATCAAGGAATCCTCCAGTAAATGTACAATCCCGTCCTGTGCAGAATGCAAACATGGTAGAGGAAGTGCCTTACGCGCCGTTCAACGCTTGGGAAGCTCCACAGCAGTCCCAAGGTTTTGTGGGGGTAGTACAAGGGTCTTCAAGTGAACCTGAGAAGCCAAGGACCGAGGATAAGAGAAGAGTTAGATTCAGTTTGCCCGCAGAACAAAGGCAAGAGCAGACCCAGAAGGTCACCCGTGATAATCAAGTTTCACCATGGGATGAAAAGAATGAAAGAAAGAGCATTGTACCCGAGGAAAAGAAGAAACCAGTTGTGTTCTATCAGGGGAAAGATGAACCAGCCCCATTTTTGGTATCGGTCAGAATCTTTGGGAAGTTATTACACAATTGTCTGATTGATTCCGGTGCTTCTAGCAACGTCATGCCATTGAAGGTGTGTCAAAGGTTGGGTATAGTCCCGTTGCATACTACAAAGAAGGTGACTCAACTAGACAAAACTGAAGTACCAGTGGTCGGGGAGTTAAATAATATTCATATGCAGTTGTCAGCTGATCCCCGAATCCAGAGCTGTATAGACATATCAGTGGTTGACATACCGGATGGGTACGGCATGTTACTGAGCCGGGACTGGGCAAGAAAGCTGAATGGGTACATTGCAACAGACTTCTCCCACATGTGGCTTCCATGGAAGGAGTCCCAAATCAGATCAAGATTGATAGTACACCGAGACTGAAGCTGATGATCACGGAATATGGAGAAGATAATGAGATCATGTTCGTACAAACTGATTTAGGCTCATATAGGCCTGTTAAGCAAGAAGTATTAATGCTACAAAGTTCAAGTGAGGGAAGATGTTTAGAAGATACCACGAGCTCCACCGAGGTGTTGATTGAAAGTGACTCAAGCGATAGTGAAGGTGGAGGAACCTTTGAGAATTTCAGGGACTTTGTCCTGAACAGTGTAAGACAAGAAACAGAGTTAGGGAAAGATGCTTCAATTAAAAATTTGCTGCTCCCCAACTGGTGCCGAATACACGAAGCATTTCATTCAGAAATCACTTGTGCCCTGTGCAAGGTGGCACTAGAACAAGTTGCGAGGTTTGTTCCCCGTACTCCATTACAAGAAGAACATCAAGAAGAAAAGGAGATTTTAATAGGACATCAAAAGATGAATGAGGAGAATAGTGTTGTGATAGGAGAAATTGTAAAAAATGATACGACTCAGTCAAAAGATAAAGAAAAGACTCCTAAGGTCTGCAATCAAGAAGAGACACGTGTTCAGTCTCCCAGCGCCCCTACAAATGATCAAATATGGACTTTAAGGTTTGATGGATCAAAGTCAAAGAAAGGAAACGGAGCGGGATTTGAATTGGTTAGCCCGACAGGAGAAGCTTATTTGGGTTCCTATAGGCTCCAGTTTTCATGCACCAACAACGTTGCTGAATATGAGTCCTTGATACATGGATTACTCCTTGCAATTCAGAAGGGAGCCAAGATCGTACACGCTATTGGAGATTCTGACATTGTGGTCCGACAAGTAAGGAAGCAGTTCGCCTGCCATGACAAGAGATTGAGCCGTTATCGGAACAGAGTTTGGGACCTAATAGAAAGTTTTGATGCATTCAACATAAGGCAAGTATACAGATCTAAAAATACCGTTGCAAACTCTTTGGCACAAGCTGCCAGTTCTTTGGAACCACTGGCAATGGAGGGATTAAAGAAGTTCACAGTAGAGTTGGTTTCAACCCCGGCAATCCCTGATAACATAAAGAATTTTCAAGTGTTCGAAGACGACAAGCAGATTCTGGATTTTCTCACAAACTCAGGAGTGTTTGAAGCACAAATCATAGATGAGGAAGATACTGAAGAGGCTGAATATGATACAGAAGGGATATTGAATTTGAAGACTAATGTAATCCCAAAAGGGATGGTCGAGTTAGAAAGGCTATTTGATGCTGACAGATTAAGCAGAAATCAAAGCACGCAAGGCAATGATTGTGAACCTGTCAATCTAGGAACAAGTGAACAAGTGAAGAATGTGTTCATTGGAAAGGTTTGCACACCTGAAGAGAAGGAAGGCATCTTAAAAGTCATGAAAGAGTTTCCAGAGGTGATAGCCTGGGGATATGAAGATTTAAAGACATATGATACATCACTGATTACACATACAATACCACTAAAGCCAGGCAGCAGGCCATTTAGGCAGAGGCAGAGGCCAGTGAATCCATTGCTAGAACCATTAATTTATCAAGAAGTCAAGAAGCTCCTTTCAGCCAGAATTATTTTTCCAGTGAGGCACTCCACGTGGGTCGCCAACCTCGTGCCTGTCAGAAAGAAGAATGGAGAGATAAGATTATGCGTTGATTTCCGCAATTTGAATAGGGCCTCTGAGAAAGACAACTATCCCTTGCCTTCATTAGATGAAGTGTTGCAAATAGTGAATGGCTCACAAATGATGTCCTTTTTGGACGGATACTCGGGCTACAATCAAGTGATGGTTGAACATGAGGACAGATTGAAGACTGCGTTCACCACGAAATGGGGAACGTTTGCCTACAGAAGAATGCCTTTCGGCTTAATCAATGCAGGGGCCACTTTCCAACGAGCAATGGACATCGCTTTTCGAGACCTTGTCGGAAAGTGCATAATAATTTACATGGATGACTTGACGGTGTTCTCGAAGAAAAGAGGGGATCACGTTGAAGATTTAAGAAAGATATTTCAGAGATGCAGAAGATTTGGTGTTTCCCTCAATGCCAAGAAATGTATATTTGGTGTCACCGAAGGAAAACTGCTAGGTCACGTTATTTCAGAGAAGGGTATATCAATTGACCCTGAGCGTATTGAAGCCATCTCAAGGATTGGTTTGCCAGGCACTCAGAGAGAGTTAAGATCATTCTTCGGCAAGATCAATTTTGTCAGAAAGTTTATAACCGGGTTTGCTGAGATAGTAAGGCCACTGAATGCAATGTTGAAGAAAGATGCAAAGGTTGAGTGGACCCCACAAACAAAGAAGGCTTTTGATGAGATCAAACAAGCTATAGTGGACGCTCCAGTGCTGGTCAGTCCGGATTATACAAAGCCTTTTTATTTGTATTCATTTGCCTCAGAGCACACATGCGCCGCAGTACTAACTCAAAGAACTGAAGAAAAAGATGAGCACCCAATTGCTTTTATGAGCTCACCCTTGAAGGAAGCAGAATTAAGATATCCAAGCATTGAAAAGCAAGCATATGCTTTGGTGAAGGCCGTCAAGAAATTTAGACATTACATCTTGAGGAGCAAGATCCACGCGATTGTTCCAGACGCCACGGTGAAGATTTTGTTAATGCAGAATGAGTTAGGTGAAAGAAGAGGAAAGTGGGTCGCCACTTTGCAAGAGTATGATATTGAGATACAGCCTATGAAGTTAGTCAGAGGACAGGCTTTGGCTCAAACGATTGCAATGGTTGGTCCAGAACTAGTTCAACAGACCTATGTATTAGAGGAAGTGTCTCCCGGAGAATGGTACGATGACACAGTATATTACTTGCTCAACCACAGATGCCCTCGTCATTTGAATCCAGTCCAACGGAGGGCACTGAGAATGAGGAGCCAGAGATTTATGCTTCAGGGATCAGTTCTCTATAGGAAGAACTATGAAGGAATCTATTTGAGATGCGTAGGAAAACAAGAAGCAAAACAGTTGATGGAACACTTCCATGAGAAATTTGGAACCGGACACGGAGGAAGTCTGGCCACAGCTCATCAGATCCTGAGAGCTGGTTATTATTGGCCCACGCTTTTTAAAGACACATATGAGCATGTGAAGGCTTGCCACATATGCCAGATAGCGGCTAATAGAGGAAGGCATCCCGCTATGCCTTTGCAACCAGTGATTGAAGTGAGACCATTCGCAAAGTGGGGATTAGATTTTATTGGTGTGATCAATCCACCGTCATCAGGCCAGCACAGATATATCTTGACAGCAACAGACTACTGCACCAAATGGACAGAAGCACAGGCTTTGAAGCAGTGCACTTCAGATGTAGTCATTAGATTCCTTGAAGAAAATATAGTGACAAGATTCGGATGCCCCCATGTCTTAGTCAGCGACAACGGTTCAGCTTTTTCATCGCTGAAGTTTTCCAACTGGGCTTTTGAGTACGGAATTACATTGAGGTTTTCCTCCAATTACTATCCGCAAGGGAATGGACTAGCAGAGTCCACAAACAAGAATTTGTTGAATGCCATTAAGAAGTTACTGGATAAAAATCCGAAAGATTGGCACACACAGTTAAGGTTTGCTCTCTGGGCAGACAGGATAAGAACAAAGAGTTCCTTGGGAACGTCTCCATACCACCTGGTTTACGGACAGGATCCAGTGTTTCCAGTCCAGTTAAGGATCCCAACTCTCCAATTCATTCAAGAGTACCTCGAGGGAGAGGATCAAGTTCAGACAAGATTATCCCAGTTAATGCATCTAGAAGAGAAGAGAGATGAGGCTCTTGAGAATCTAACGAAGCACCAGGCAGTGGTGAAGAGATGGTTTGATAAACAGGCTAAGATCAAGTCGTTCAGGATTTCTGACTTGGTTTTATATTGGGACAAGGCCCACGAGAAAAAGGGTGATCACGATAAGTTCGACAAGTTGTGGTTGGGCCCGTATCAGATTTCTGAAATCCTTGGGGATAATGCATTTAGATTGCGTACATTGACAGGGGAGGATGTCCCGTTGCCCGTCAACGGACAGTTCCTCGAGCATTATTTCCAGTCCTAGGTTCTCTCCGAGAGCCTGCTTTGTAAAATAGTTAGATTAGGGTTTGCTTTCCCGTTTGTTGCTTTCCGTTTGCTTTTTCTGTTTTTCTTCCGTTTTGGTTTTGGTTTGTTGCCCTTTGGGTTTTTGGTTTGGCGTTCCCGTCCCTTGAGTTGTCCGCTCAAGTGGTTTTGGTTTGGAATGGGCAAGGATTTAGGGTTTTCCCGTTGTGATGGGGTGATGATGTTTTAACTTTTCACAACGTGGTTTCTTTCCACTGGAATTTGCATAAATTTTTGAAAAGAATTAAGGTTATTTTCCTCTTGTTATCATCCAGTTAGTGATCGAACTCGTCTCGGGAGGTTAACCCGTTATTGTATCTCAACACACGAGTCTAAAGACCTTAAAAATCTTACCTATCTCCGCTCTGAGTCATTTTGGTTTCTTGGGAAAGGTTTTGGCAGGTGAAAATCTTACATCTTGCTTCAGCGCCACTGCAATTCTCAAACCCATTGGAGGCTTCATTGCCTGCCAGCCAATTGAGGGATTGACGGAGAAATCAAGTGATGGAAAAGAGAATATGCTTAAAAGAAATATCTGAAAAGAAAAGAAAAATGAGAAAATGAAAATGAAAGAAATATCATAAAATATTGGTTTTGGGAACATACGAGTAACTCCACCGGGGCTATGGACGCCCGGCCGGCAGTGGAGCAATATTCGTGAGAATTGTAGCGATAACCTCGTCGGGGCTATGGACGCCTGACTGGCAGCGAGGCAATGTCCAGGATGCTTTTGAAGTTGAGGTATTTATATAACCTACTACGGCCGATTTCGGAAGCCGACATGGTTCAGAGATGGAATGCATGCACACACTCACAAGGTTTTAGATGAAAGTGTTTTGATCCAATATCGGATTCTTCTCCCCTTTTGAGTAAGTGTCCTTTCCGTATGATGGTTTGAGGAAGACTAATCTGCGTTCAATTCTTAAAGTGTTTTTAAACACTTTCCCGTGGAGTCGCCAGATGTTGTGACCTTTTCACACATCGCCCCATTTATATGGGGACCCCCTTATTTTTGCTCCGTTCCGGTCTTTTGGCTTGGGTTTTTCCTCGCTCTCTCGCTCTGTCTCTTTTCTGGTGGCTGTCTTTCCGGGGGGTTGTGTCGTCATTGAGCTTAAACGTGAAGATATTGGCCAATTCTAAAATTAGGGTTTCATCATTTTTGGTCAAGTCAAAGTCAAGTACGGCCAGTAAATTGAAAATTGAACTTAACGTTGTTATCAACAGGCATCCAGCAGGCTTCCAGCCAAATTTCATCAGATTCCGAGGTACTTACTATTTTTAGTAAGTCTGCAATTCTGGGCAATTTGTCAGCTATTTTGAGATTCCGATCATCACACAGCATTCAGAGTACATCGGACTGCTTGCATGCCAAATTTGAGCAAAATTGGACAACTTACTATTTTTAGCAGTCTGGCTTCCAGGGCAAATTTCAGGGTCCAGATGCAGAGATTTTCTTTGCATGTCTGGATATTCCTTCTGGGTTTTTCGAGACCTTCGCAACGATATAACATGCAAGCCGAGGTGACCACTTTCAGGATTCAGCCTTCCGAGGCTATTTTAGGTTTGCATGTCGGTTTTCTTGCATGTCGATTCCCGGCGGTTTTTCGAGAGCTTCAGCGATGGTGTGACACATGCAACAAGGATTCTCACTCGAGGAACTTGATATTTTAGCGTGTGTGTCCTGTTCGCCACCCGGAAGAGTCCTGGATTCACGAAATATCGCTGTTGCCGCTAAACGAGAGCAAAACGTGAGATCTTTTGATACCATGCGCATTGCTAGGGGACAGCTCGAGCCTAAAAATAGGCATCAAAAGTCAAAATCTTCGAAAACCGATGTAAACCATCGCGATCAGCGTTCTTCAGGCTGTCTGCTGGTGAAATTTCAGGACAAACGGAGCACTTACTATTTTTAGTAAGTCGAATTGGAAACGTGCTAAAAATAGTAAATCAGTTGCATGCGTCAGTGTCAGCCGACAGGTCACGTGGTGAGGAGCGCCTCATCAAAATTTCACGTCAATCGGAGCTTGGGAGCTATCAGAATCAAGGGCTTACTATTTTTAGTAAGCCACCCTCAGAAACAGGCTATAAATAGCAGGGTTACTAAAAGTTGCAGTGTCAACAAGTTGATAAAGGCATGAGGAAGCTGTGTTTAAAATTTCAGGCCATTCCGAGCTTGGGAGGCGCGAATACGGAGAACTTACTATAAATAGCAGGGCACGAGGCTGGCGAGGATGATAAAATTTTGTCTAAGTCTGGAGTCTCGTCCAGCAGGCAAGGCAAAATGCGCCCAGATTGATGAAGAGGCATAAAAAATTTCAAGATGCAAGTTCATCCACCACACAGGGCAAAATGCGCCCAAAGGAGAGAAGTCAAACAGAAAGTCAACGAAATTTCATCCTGTCCAGGGGTCCAAATGCGCCCAAGGTGAAAGAGGGAAAAGGTTGAAAAAAATTCTAAGTATGAGAAATCCACCTCAGGGGTCAAAATGCGCCCATCCTGCAAGCAAGGCAAAATGCGCCCAAGGTGAAGGAAAGTCAACAAGGTCAAACATTTTCATCCTTCTCCAAGGCCAAAATGCGCCCAAACTGGGCCATGTCAGGACAAAACGTGGAAGGTGAAGAGTCACCCAAGGATGTTGGAGTGTTCATCCACCAGCAGGGGGGAAATGCGCCCAAGGTTGCAAGGGGGTCAACAAAAAGTCAAAGTTTCTATCCTTCATTACATGCAAAATGCGCCCATCCTGCTCTCTCATCAAAATGCGCCCAAATCATGCAAGTCAGGACAAAAAAACGGAAGTTGAAAAGTCACCTGAAGGTATAAGCAAGTTCGTCCTCCTCCTACAAGGAAATGCGCCCAAGCTTGAAGTATAAAAGGTAATTAAAAATGGTAAACAAGGCGAAAATGTTACCAAGACATGGTGAAAGATGGTAAAAGGCTAGGCGTCATCCCTCTTCATGTGTAAATGCGCCCAAGGTAAGTATGATATGCGCCAAGGTGGCAAAGGAAAGGTGGTGGGCGTGATTTTTTTTTTAAATTCCCTCTTAAGGTGTGATGTGCGCCCAAGGTTATAAGTGTTAGAAAATATTTGAAGGCATTGAGGGAGTTATAAGGCGTGGAAAATATTTCAAAGTGTGAGGTGTGAAGTGTGCGCCTAGAGCAAAAGAAAAATCTTATAGGCGTTGAAATGTTTTGAAGTATGCTAGGCGCCTCAGGAGAAAATAAAATATTTGCTAAGTGTTGAAAATTGGCCTAGGCGTTGGACTTTGAATAAATATTTTCCAAGTGTGGAGTGAGATAAAATGTACAAGGCGTGCCGGGACTATGAAATTTTTCAAATGAAGTTGATAGAAATTTCTCTCCACTAGCAAATGAAATAAAATTTTTCTAAGAGCAACGCAGAGTGATCACAGGCGAAGAACGAGTTTAAATGATGAAAATGATATTTTCCTAAGGTTCAAAATTTAAAAATTTAAATGAACCCGTTCGTTGGGTACCCATAAATTCGAGGCGTTCTGAAGAAAATTTGCTTCTGGGTACTGAACATTTGCGATGATGAATGGATTTCCAAATCTTTCAAGCTTCGCCGACACTTTTTCAGTAGGGAATTTGATCAGTGCTTGAATTATGAATTTTCCTAAGGGAGAATTTTAAATTTTCTAAGGCAAATTCAAATAAATGAGTTTTCAAAGTGAATTTTCTTCGAACGATGAATACGAAGGGAATTGCCTAGATGATTGTGATTAAATTCTTCGAAGATGAATTTTCCAGAGTAGATGATGGAGTTAAAAATTTGAATTCAAGTAACGGAGCTCCAGCTGGTGAATAAAATATGATGAAGTTAAATTAAATTTTTCGAAGAGGAATTCAAAACGCCAGTCAAAGTCAAGTTTCTAGAAGAATAATATTCCCGACGACTGGAGACAAGTGTCAGAAAAGCCAGAAAGGGAAAAATTCGAATTCTTGAAGTGGAGTAGTGGAGTTTAATGGCACTGGCTAAAAATAACGTCTTCTAGAATTTGAAATTTAGCTATAAAATGGAGAGTTTTTTCACTCATTTTCACAACTGGAAGTCGAACTTGCTCTGAGAGTGAAGCATTGCAGTGAGTTGCTGAGGCTTGAAAGAATTCGAAATTGTTGCTGAGAAGTTGAGTTTGCTGAAGAGGCGCACTTGGGAGTTGATTAAATAAGTTGTTGAGAGGTGTTTTGCTGGAGCTTGGGTTTGCTGAGAGTTGAAGAAGACGTCCTAAGTGCTGAAAAGAAGGTACGCCATTGTCAGGAGGAAAAGTGTTTGCTGCAATTTGAAGTTGCTTGAAAGGTACGGCTTTGAGCCTAAAATTTGATTTGCTTGGATTATAGTAAGAGGTGCGCCATTGCTTGAGAAGTACGGCCTTGTTAAGCTGAGGTCTGAAATCTGATTTGTTTAGTTGAGAAAAGCACGAACTTGCTAGTATAAGATTGCTGTTTGAAGTACGAAGTGGTTGACGTTCAATTTGCTGATTGCTGGTTGAAGTAAAATCATCAAGGTTCACTTAGAAATCTGTTCTAAGTGTTGGAATTCGAATTTATTCAAGAGAGGAGGCTGAGTTTTGCAAACACGAAGGATATTGCAGCCTCTGGAATTTAACTGCAGCCCCTATATCGTGTCTTATTTTATTAAATCTGATTGCTGATGAAAGTTTATTATGTTGCAGATGGCTGAAGCGAGGACAACCGGAAAGGACAATGGTGCCTCCAGACAAGCTACGATCAAGAAGCTGAGCAAGACGTTCATGTCGGAGACAAAGTTCATCTCAAAGTTGGGCAAGCTGACAGACACGAACCTGGGCTCTGTCAACCTGGAAACATTCAAGAATAGGCTGTTCGGGATTGGAAGTCATCGGGCGTCGGTCACTTCGCACAACATCGTCCGAAGTGGGTTATATGCAGCAGCTGGTTTTCCGCCAGCTATTCAGTGTTCAGAGTTGATCATGGAGTGCGCCAACTGTTACGAGAAAGAACACCGGTCGATCACGTCACCAGATGGCCAAGTACTTGCCAATCTCACTCCGGCAGCCATTGGTGAAGCTTTTGGGATCCCGATGCATAGAAACATGATCTACAAGTCCAGGGAGCGAGCAGAGCGTATGTATGCTTCTGCCTTTGAACGATGCATGGACACTATTAACACTCACTGGATGAGCACTCCGAGGCCGTCTCGTACGAAGCTGCCAAAGCAGATCATAGCAGAGGACCTGAAACAAGAATATTGTGATCTCGTCATGTTGCTGAGCAGGGTTGGTGGTTGCCCTCAGTCCTATATTTTTGAGCCGTGGATGTTTTATTATATCAACCTGGTGTTAGAAGGAAAGGATTATGTCAATTGGGCTGAGATGATCAGCGATAACATACATGAGCAGCTCCTGAGTTTGCGGAGGACAAAGACATTTTACATGAGTTCCTATCTCATTTACATGTTGGCACGGATGACGAGGGACAGGGGGATTTCTTACAAGGAACCCATCGGTTGTGGCTCCCACCACCAAATCCATGAGGGCGCGGTATCACAGCTTGCACCTTCGGTTAATAACCCATTACAAAACGCGGTCAACTTATCTATCTTCACCATGTACATCACGAGGTCGCTTCAGGAGAGGTTACAGTGCAGAATCTCTAGAAATGCCCAGGAGCTAATTGAAAGGTATGGGTGCTGGTTTATACAATTTCCAAGATTTTCATACATTAGGTTGCAAGGATTTTCTTCATACCCTTATAGGCTGCCTAAGTACCCAACCGATAAAATAATCATGCTAGAGATAGCTAGACAGTTGCTAGCTTTTGACAAAATCCAGAAGAAAAAGAAGAAAGGAGGGATAGAGTTTCCAGTTGTGATGGGCAACTCGGATGAGGTTTGTCCTTCGATACAGGCATGTAGAGAAGCTGAAAGTGAGCTTCAATTCTATCATTTCTCATATCACACTAGTAGACAACACTATGACCCGCACCATAACATCAACTGGGTGTTGTCAGAGGAATTCAAACATAAGGCCACCATTGAGGATTATTGGGCTGATGCAGTTGATGAGATTGAAGTGAGAAAGAGGATGTTCTCTAGATTGCCGATTACTCTGATCAGGGAGTGTGAGGTAGTTCCGGTTCCGGACCAGGTTAATGAGGACATGGATGTTGTTCATCCAGACTATGCAGCCGTTCGGGACACTCCACTTCCGCCTGTTGATTGGTCAGAGCCCGAGGTTGTTGATCTTGATACTCTATCCATCCCGGTTATGACATTCACCAGGGCATGGGTTGATAGAAAGGTGAGCAGATTGAAAGGTAGGTCAATTGCCTTGACCTACAACTGGATGGGAGATCACAGGACGCCCACCACAGGAAGGAAGAAACAGATCACAAGAGGACCAGAGTCCAGAAAGAAAGAATTAATTCAGCCAGAACCTCCACGAGTTACAGTAGCAGTACCTTTGGAGACACGTTCTCCAAGCATACAGGAGGTATCTTTATTTGTTGATCAGAGAATTGCAGGGAATCAGGTACCGGAGATACAGAGTGATATTCAGCCTCCACGGAGGGAGTCGATTGGCCAGAGTGCCAATGTACCTGTTAGGGTTGATCAGCAGGATCAGCAGGATGATGAGGGGACTATTACTGACCCTCAATTTCAGCAGGAGATAGAGGCGGCCATGAATGATGGCGACGATGATGATATAGTGTCGGGTGACACTCAGCCACTTGAGGACGATGAGCCCTCGCCAGATGAGGAAGAAGTGGAACAGGTTAGAGAAGTCGAGGCATAGGAGCAGCAGCCCTTTGATATACTATATGAGGTGCCCGATTGGCTTAGAGACAGAATGCGAAGAAGCCCGAGTGAGGAGATTGATCCAGCTGTTGAGATGGAAGAGTTTTAAACCGGATCAGTGCTCCTCCACCGAAGAAAAAGGCAAGAAAGTTTTTGAAGATCTCCACTGATGAGGATGGCTCTCGTACTCTTCACGTTGCTGTCCCACGA
>VDFB02196537.1:0-12311 GCA_007258455.2 Sequoia sempervirens | reverse complement strand
CCCCAAAGGTAAATCAAAACTAGTTTTTTCTCAGCATTTTGATAGGTGTAAAGGAGACTCCATTATAGGTATGGTTTAAAACTAGCGAGGTTCTATCCAAGGGGGTTTGATCTAAGGTGGTTTGATCAAACCCTCTTCAATTGGAATCCTTTAAATGGAACTTTTCAAGGCTTAAATCATTATATTTTCTAAAAATAAGTGATTTCAATAAAAATTAGAATGTCCCAAAAAATGTAAACCACTATTGTGGGATCACTCGATGACGTGGGTGAAGCGGAGCCCAACCATGGATTTCCACATGAAGGGACCCGCAACCACCCCAAGACTCGGCCATTTTTGCACGTGGATCTAAGGTTTAAGGTTTATGGGTAGGCAGAACTCGCCAACCAAGAGGACACTAGATTATGGTCATAAGGGCACAACCAAGGTCTAGTGAAGTTTTGCATGCAAAATCTCAAGTAGTGGGTTCCGCAAAATTTTAACACAACTAACCCTTTGCTAATTTAGAGTTCTGAGCATGGAATGAGGAGAATGAGTGCTCTCACTGTTGGAAGGTGGTAGTTTAGGGATGATCCCCCTTGAGGGACCACCTGTAAATCATGTCGTGTTTGGAATTTTTGGAGATCTAGGGTTTGAGATCACTAACGGGGTTCAAATTCATGGTTTAAATGGTTTGAAACCCTAAATCCAAAATCGTTACTAAATTTTATCATGTGAGAATGGGAGGAGAAATCTAGGTGCGTACCTCTATCGCGCGATGGGAGTTATTGTTGCTTCGATCCTTGATGTCTCCTATGGGTGCAATAGTTGTTGGCCTCCTCTAATGGTTCAATAACTAAGCCCTAAGAGTTGTAACTTAGAGATTAGGAATCTACACTAAGCAACTATCTTACTCATTATGAAGGTGCATTTCATTGTCAACCCATGGACATAAACTTGAAATGGGTCAACACTGTATGTGCACTAGGACTCCACTATAGTCATCCATAAACTAAAAAAGAAACAGTACTAAAAATAAAATGATGGAAATAAATTAACATAAGCACTGAGCATGAATCAACAACTACACTAAGCATCAATAACTGGACTAGAAATGGATGACAGAAATAGAAATCTCAACAAACAGATAGGAAACTACTCTGTTTGCCTTGGTTGTGGGAACAGTCATAAAATAGAGTTACAATGGTTGTAGGAATAGACAACTACTGAAACTAAAACTAATTACTGAATAGAAAAATAATTTTAAAACTAAATGGGTGGAATTCTCACCAAGTGGGCCCCCTTGAGTGAGTCTTCCTTAAGCTAACTCAGATGCAGCAAATCAGAATATCATTTTATTTCTTGAAAACATGATTACAACATATCAGCAATATGACTGTATTACTTAAACTAGAAATGCAAGTACAATCTCAAAACATCCAACCTTATGAAAAGGGGCATCTGACCATTATTTATAGAGGGAAAAACTTCTAATTAACCCTAACTACCTAGGCAATCGACTCCAACAAAATAGGAGGATGCCATTTATTCACTAACTCATTTGACTGCAAAATTTGATGAAAATATCCAATGAAATATGTATAATTTGATGTATCGTCAGGTGCTTGTAAAATTTGATGTGTATTTTTCAATTTTAAAGTTTATCCACAGGCATTAAAGTCAAAATTTCGGCCGAACCTGGGTTTTGCGTTGGAAATTTAAAACCAAACATGAAAAAACAGAAAAAAAAAAATTAAATTGTAGCGACGCAAAGAAAGTGAGTTTGTTGATTTATTATGAGTGTTTTGCTCTATTTGGAGATAGTTTGGCAATGAAACTAAGGATGATTTTTCTGGGAAAAATCAGAGAAAAAAGTCAAAAAGAAGATATATAGCCGGAGTTGAGGGTAGTCATTTTTATTTTGCAAAATTCAATTTGTGAAGTGGTAGTTCGAGGTTTTGAAAATCATATTTAAAAGCAACATCTCATCAAATTTCATTTTTAGAGGTTTAGGGTTTTGAGAATTTAATGTCCAGATTTTGTTGTGTGAAATCACCATAAGATCACAACCAAGGAATAGATTCTTATGATTGTAATTATGTGATCCATAACTCTATTGGTCATGTGGCACAGTTTTGCTATAACAAATACAGGATGCATTCATGTGTGATCCAAGTTTAATGTGGCTATGTTGTGATAGAAATGGAGGCACTCATATAATGTAGTTAATTCAAGTTGTATATTGGGTGTCAATCATCAATGGGTGCATTCGGGTTGCATCTCCAAGTTTAACTTGATTTATGATAGCAGTATAGCCTTGATCCAGAGTAATTACCTCTTGCTACAATAAAGAGCCTATAACTTTGGTTGATATGTAGAGTGATTTTGTTATATCAATTATGTAGTGCATTCAAGCACAACCCATGTTTAATGGGCTATTCTAGAGAGTGATCAAGATTTTCTAAACCTTATGAATGTTACTTAAAAGTGTATAGCTTAAACTACAAACCAATTTTGCTACATACTTGAATGCAATCTTGGGTTACCGTAAACTATAATAATGTGATTTTCTAATAACCATTATGGAAAGTATTAAAGCAAGACCCATGCTATATAGGATACATTTCCCTATTTAGGTTTACATACCTTAATGATCAAACACAAGCTTTCCACACACTCTAGGATACAATCCAAGATCATACCACAACTTTGTCAAGACAACTAATTTTCTGACCCATGATTTAAGGTTGTTTTTTAATACCAACAAAAGCATTGGTAAGAGCATGATTAGGGTACAAACCCTAGGCCTTCATAGAAACATAAACAATAACTCTAGCGGATTAGTGAGGTTGCAATACCAGAAAGATTGGGACATTGTAGCTAATAACAAAATCTTGCAATCTAAATATTGTAGCCAATAACAAGCACACTGTGTAGCTTAGTGACATTTGTAAATGCAATCTACGGTAAGAAGAATGACGGTCACTTGAGATGTGACAGTCAAAAAGAGGCTGAGCAATGACAAGATAATAAAGCTCAAACCTTGCATAGTAAATTGGAGATTTTAACAGTGAGTTTCCTTACCCCCTTGCTGACCTTAAGGGTTTTTCAAATTCTTTTGGTAGTGTTAGACAAGGAAAATGCAATCAGGGAAAGACTGTCCAAATGAAGTAACAGTGGTAATCATAGGTTCAATATTTCTTCTTAGCCATTAATGTATAATGGAGGTAGTGGATTGCATGTTTGAGCAGTGTTTTGAGACTCATCAAAGATCAAAGAATAGTGAATAATACCTTGTGGACTATGAAGTAGTGTCAATAAGGTTGAAGGATCTTAAGATCTACAATACCATGAAACAATGAGTCCCCTGTCGTAAGTAGACAGTCTATAGGGCATAGTTTTATTTTATAGAAGGATGCTCATGAAAGGAATTTTCAAGTGATAGTGAGTGAGTTGTTTGAGATTGCGGTTTAGGGTGCAATACCCAGTCTTAAAGGAAGTTATCAAAGCAGTAAATGTGCAAGAAAATCAAATCATACACAACAAACAGTTCACAATGTTATCTTGCATAATGCCTTGAGTTTGAAGACAAAAATCTCATTGTATCTTGATGAAAGTGGTGACCTTAATGGTCAATCATTGGCAACCATGATTTTAAAACATGTTATTGTGCTTATGGAGGCAACATTTTAAGAAAGGCAGTGAGTGGTGGTTTGGAAGAATGGCAGGTATGAAGGACTTTCTTTATATGCATACTATGCAGTCTAGCTTAAGACAACGTTCTTAGAAGAGATTGAAGGTGGATTATGGAATTCACGGGTTACCATGAAAAGGATTAAAGCAAAGACTGAGATCTATTTAAAAGTGACAGTCATGAAGATATTAAAGATGTCACATGCAAAACCCTAGTAATGGAGTAATAAATACAGCTACAAAGAGATAGTGTGTTGGGGGCGATTTAGGAGATCTCCACATTATCTAATTATAGGGAAATACATCATTTATTTATTTTAATTAAAAGAAATCATTCTAAACCCTATATAGGATACATTGATACTTCAAAAGCCTCGGGCTGAATTTGAGATTATGCAAATATATGTCAAGTAAATACCTAGATTACAAATAGTAGTGGGAACAATGTAAGATTTGTTGAGCAGAGCAGGAATGAGATAAGTAGCAATGAATCCTATGCCTCCTTTCATGCACATCTCCTCACCGTTCTCTGTCATTCTTTACTGAAACACTTCTCCATTTTAGCAGTCTATGCTTGAAAATAATGTTTTGACGAAGGTTTTAGAGTATGTTTATTAAAATGAAAACTCCATTCTAGTGGGCTACGCCTAAAAATAAGATTTTCACAAAAAAAATTAGGGTATGTTTATTAAAGTTTTAGAGTATTTTGGCGGGCTATATTCTTGATTCCTTAAATGATTTATTCAAATGGATTGTGACTAAATAAATGACTAACTATTTAGTCTTTTTTATTTGTGTGACTAAATATTTTTTAATCAACGACCAAACTAATAATTTATTTACTCATTTATAGCTGAGTTTCAAAAAATGAGCATAATTTAGTCATTTTTAGTTGTTGTGACTAAAATTTTTAGTCAGCTAGTCATTTATTTTCCAAATTCTACTAGTGTGTGCTTCCTTGTACGATTAGGGCTCTCTCAATGTTGAGGGCCCTAGGGATAAACTCGTCATAAGAAGTGACACATTGCATCTTTAACTAAAAGAATAAATCTGTATTGACATTAGCAATGATGATTCTAACTTGTTGCTCCTTAGGAATGGGTCACTTGCTCTTACTAGCTCGCTACCTCCATCATTGTAGGAAGTTTGTGATCAAGTTCAATATTCTAATTTTAGGAGTCTAACGGTTGGAAATCATAGTAAAATCAGAATTTAATAACTTTTGGAATTAGCATTTTAAAGTGTTTTTTGGGGTCATTAACTTTAGACTATCTTCTCTTTTGCAGGGGTGGTTGCATGCCAAATTTTTTTGGTGTAAAACATCAGAATTATTAGATTTTGTTACCTGTCTATGAATAAAAAATATTAGAGTGTGAGTTTGATATTTTTTGAAGATCTAAATAGTCAAGCTTGGTAAAGAAAAATCATGTCAGATAATATTAGTCCAAAACAAAATGAAAAGACACTTGATAGATTGTGGGCTAGATTGAAAAGAAAAGGTGATGGGAAATGTTATTGTCCTTGCAATAATTGCAAGGGCTTAAAGACGAGATGAATTTTAATCACAACAACTAAGAAACATTGTAGGCAGCATGGTCACGTTCAAGGGGGGCATGATTATAGTCCATTGGTAAGTTGTTCATTATATGTGTTTATATTGATTGAATTTGTAACTGTTTATATCGTTTTAACATTATATATATATAATCACTTTATCATGATCATGGCTTATTTTTGTCTATCATTATTATAAAGGTGGGCACCTTAGGCACATGATATGGATTATCATGGCCCGAGAATGTGGTTTTGAAAGCGACGCAATGGAGCTGTGAACATCGAAGATGAAGTACGATCCTATGGAAGAAGATGATCATGCCGTAAAAACACAGCTGGAAGATGATGGTACAAATACATTGATCCATGACACATTTAGCGTAGAGCTTATCATGATGATCGGTATTTATTTTGATGATGTCTGGCGATTTACCTATACTGAGAAGGCATACGAGCCCCTTTATGAAGGCTCCCAAACAACTCTTCTCTCTATTGTGCTGCTGTTGGATCCTAGTTGCTATGAAATGGCTTATCAAACATAGCAAATTTCACAGATGTTATGCATGTCATATATGTCATATTTTTTCATTTATTTTAATTGTTGTTAGTTCATCACTAGTAAATAAAGGATGAAATATGTACCATTAATATTCTTTATATTAATAAATTACTTTTTGTTGTAGATTGATTGGTGAATTTTTGTTACCACCATCAAATATTTTACCTCGCTCATATTGAGATTTATCTAGCATTATGAAATATATCATAATGGAGTATCAAGCAATAGATGCATGTCCCAATGATCATATTATATATCATAAACAATATGAATTTGCAACAGAATGCCTAGAATGTCATATTAGTAGATATTGAACATATCAACTAACAAAAAAGGTGTCTCGCAAGGTTCTTCATTATATTCCCATTATTCCACATATGCAACAATTATTTAGGTGTGAAAGCTTAGCATAATTTATGGATTACCATGCATGGAATAGAAATGGAGATGAAATTCTTTGAATTCCTGCAGATGGTTCTACATTTAGGGACATGGAGGAAAAATGGCCACACTTTAAAGAAGAACCTCGTAATCTCAGGCTTTCATTGGGAGCAGATGGTGTCAATCCATTTGGAGAGTTGAGATCTATTTACTCGGTGTGGCTTGTTTTTGTTATCAACAATAACATTCCTCCATGGATGTCAATAAAGAGGGAGCACATAATGTTGTCAATGATTGTTCCAGGTATTTGTTTACATCAATTTTATTTAACGTAGTAGCATCTCATTTGCCTTATTTGTTGCATAATGACTTATATTTTTTTTCATTCAATAGTCATGTACATTAATTTATATATTGCAGTAAAATAGTTATAATAATTATGTAATGTTTATGTTCATTCAACTAGGTAAGTACTCAAGCCAAAAGATATGAATGTATATATCAAACCTCTTATCGATGAATTACTAAAGTTATGGAATGGCGCCACTATGTATGACGTCTCCAGACCAATAGGAGAAAGACAATTTCAATTCCATGTAATGCTTGTATGGACAATTCATGATGCCCTAGGGCTAACACATTTTGTGGTATGTTATAACGCTCGGACCGACTTTTAACAATATTTAATTTTATGACGATATCATGCATGTTTTAAAATAATCTATTCATTATATATAATTATAAAATTGGATATTTAATCCACTATATATGATCTTGTAGGTCTTCAAACAAAGGGAAAAATTTGCATGTCCAATTTGTGGTCCAAAGATGAAATCTCATCGCTCAACAAGTTTAGGAAAGTAGGTGTTTGATGAGTATAGGCACTTCCTCCATAGAAATCATAAGTATCAAACTACTGAAAAACATCTTGCAATGGGAAAGAAGAGACTACATCAAACCATGAAGAATGACACTACTTCTATGGTGTTGGAATATAATAGAATTAATCATCAAGGTTATACATCGATCAAATTATTTATCTATCATATATGATATGTTTTGAATTTATATTTTTATATTGTGTTGTGTTTACTCATGTTGTAATTGACAATGATTGTCATTTTTAATTTGTTTAACTTATATGCTTCATGAAGGTCGTCAAGGCATTAATGGTCAGCTTCCACAAGGACTAAAAAGTTATCCCAAATAATTTAGTAGGTTTCCCTACTCTGAGTAGCTTCAAATTGTGCATTTGTTTGATACAATTCATATTAGAAAGAATATAACAGAAACGTTATGGAAAATATTGGATGGACGGCATGATAAAGAAAAAAATTGTCAAAATTTGTAGTGACATTCAGGAAGCCAATTATGCAATGAAAAATGTCATTCAATTAAATAGCGATCGAGAAAAAATTAATATAAGTGCCCTTCCTTGGTTATTAATGGAGAAACAAAGAAATTCTATAAAAGAAGTCATACAAAAAATTCAATTTCCCACAGGATTTGCTGCGAACATAAACAATATAATAACAAAGAAAGGTGAATTTGAGTCAGGGATGAAAACGGATGATTGGCATACCTTCATTAAGGTAATTATTCTGGTATATTATATACACTTGTATAATGCATGTATTTTTCAGTGTATTATGTTTACTACTTTTGGAAAAATAATGAAAAGATCGTTTTATAATTGTTGCAGTACGTTCTACCTCTATCTCTCCCAGACAACTTCGACAACAATGTCAAGCAAGTTATATATGATCTTGAAAAATACATGAGGTAAGTAGCGATATTTGTTCAATTCATTGTACACATCTTATAATTTCTATTTGTTTTACTTGTTATGTAATATACTGTATATTTTTGTTAAATCTCGTTAATATATTTGCGCCTTGAATCACTTGTAGATGGTTGTCATCTAAAGAAATCCATAAAGAAGATATAAACTATTGGAAGAGAAAAATTCCTTATCTAATGTGTGAAATGCAAAAGTGTCTACCTTCAACATTTTTCAATGCACAAGAACACTACCTCATACACCAAGTTGAGGAGATTGAATTGTGTGGACATGTACACACAAGGTCAATGTGGATGGTTGAGAGGCACTTGAAATTTTTGAAGGCTTTGGTTAGACAAAGAGCACATCCCGAGGGTTCTATGGTGGAGGGATATATGGTATACCAGACCATGGTGTACATTAGTGAATATCTTCCTAAGTTTGCATCAAAGATCCATGTAGATCACATCTGGGATCCCAACTCCATTAACAAATTCAAAGGGGAGTACCCGATGGGGAAAGGTAGATCGAGGAAAGTGAGGTAATTATAAGATGGTCATGGAGGATTAATTGGAATACATTTTACATATGGTTTTTATGTATATTGTACTTATTTAATTTTTAATCTTCAATATACACTCAATTATAAATTAAGGTCATATAATCGTGGTATTTAAGCACTATACATCGCTTTGTGAATTTAATTTTTGATACAGCTTGGCTCAAGAGGGACAAATTACATTTTTACATCAAAACAAATCTTGATTGGATTATGGTATGGATTTCGAACAATGTCAACAATCTAGTCGCTACATTAACATGTGGGAAGGTGTGGCTTCATTACAAAGAAGCTCATCGTGAATGGAGATTCCAATGTTACACAAAGGGAAATTGATTTAGCATATGGTTTAAGAGATAAATAGGTAATGATAAATATATTAATCACCCATATTATTTCTAATTATTTCAATTATATTGATGTATATATATGCTTGAGATTATTTTCTTTGCATACATTCGCCAAAAATAAATATATGTTTATTAACTCATCATATTGCAATAATTTTTACATGTTTGACATATTGCAGGAAACACACCACAAGGCTATGTGGTGCAAATGGCCAAGTACCTGTGGAATCAAAAACAAGTTGATGACATGAAGAAAACTTGTGATTCTGGTATAACTACAGTCTTTCAGGTGACTAATGTTTCATCTAGAAGTGACATACATCTAGAAGTCTCAAAAAATTGATACTATGGGATTTTGGATGATATATTTGAGTGTGACCTTAAGTCCTTCAGATTAATTATGTTCATCGTCCTATGGTATAGGCTATGATTGAATGAAAATGATCCTGAGAGAACTGTTATTGAACATGATAATGGATTTACCATGGTTAATACAAGGTTGCTCGAGCGAGCTGGAAATAAGCCCTATGTTCTTCCAAGCCAATGTGAGCAGGTATTTTACTCATAGGTTCCAGGTAAACCAGGTTGGTCATTTGTTGTTAGACATGATCCAAGAGGAAGGCCGGTAAAGTCTAATGTGGTGGAAGAAGAAGATACTGAAGAACTAGAAGATGATGTAGATGATGATCAAGATCAACAGTTAGTTGATGATGTCCCTGACAAAGATGTCGAAGAGGAGGAACTAGATCATGATGATGTAGGAGTCAATGTTCATGAATATGATATCCATGTGGATGATGACATTATTGAAACTGATATAGATGACGATGATGATGATATGACCAATCCTTACAATGTCAAATCTGGATTGGATGATACAGACAAAGAGTTGGATGAAGAAGAAGATCAATGACATTGAAATGTATGAGTTATGCGATTATATTATCTATTTGATATTACTTTCTTGATAGAATTAAATTTGAATTATGTGGTTACATAATTAATTCATGATGGTTTTAATTTTTATGCCATTATATAATTAATTTAATGATGTGTTTTTTAATGTTTGAAAGGTCAAAAAATTAAAACATTTCAATAGTGATGTTAACAACCTTGAAATTAGTGTGTTTTATGTTTCATGTGATCATAAAAGATTAAAAATTAAGTGGTAGAGGTGGTTGTTCAGTGGTTGATGTGTAAAGGCCTTTAAAAGGCATAAAGTGATCATTGTAATGGTTGTTGATGGTTGAGGATTTAAAATACAAGCTTTTGACATTTAAAAATCTATATTTTTCTTCAAAATTTCTGTATTTTTTTTGTTATGCAGCACTGTACGGTCACATGCAGCCATATTTTGATGTGAAATCAATTCCAAGTCATGAAGATATGTGTTAGCTTTGATTAGAATCTGATTTGAGGGCTTAAGGCATTGATTTGAGTTAGAAAGCTTCATTTCTTTGCATATAGCCTGGTTACCCTATTTATGAGGCTTTTGTAGTCCAAACATGATATAAAGGGGCTCTTACACTTTTTGTGATTACTGTAGCTTGTGTAAAAGGCCCCACGGATACTATTGTAATTGTAGGATGCATGAATAGGGCGTAGAATGAGAAATAAAGAAGGTATAGTTTTTGTCCTCAAGAGTTTTGTGAAGAAAAGCATGTGAAATGAGAGGTACTTTTTGGCCCGATGCTTTTTTGCTCCTTCATTTTCTATAAGAAGGTTTTCAAGGCCAGAATTACGGGTTAGCAAGTTAGATATGTTTTGGTCGAGTCTAGGTAGAGTTGCAGAGCAAATTGTAAAGTTCGATGGTTTTAAGGAAAATAAAATTTAGGTTTTGAGTCATTCTGTAGTAGGTTTTGAATTCATGGGGATTTGATGTTTTATGACAGTACTAGCATTTGAATTGAAATGATTAATTCAAACTCATGTCTCTCCATTGTACATGCATATCTGAATTTTTAATAAGATAATCAAGGGTTGTCCCATTCATCTCACTGCTATGGTGTGTATGATTTCTATTTCGGATTTAATTCAAAGAATTAATTAAAATGCTTGAATGGGATTGTAGGTGGATATGTTATGTATAAGGATTTGATAAGTAGTATTGGGTTAGAATACATGTTGATGAAATTGTAAAGCAATGTTCTCAAGGATCTTATATGTTATGTTTTAAATTTGTCATAAACCCTTAGATGTTTATAAATTTGGCTCCCTCAATGGATATATGGCACTGATCTAAGTTGTACTAATTTGTATGGTTCAGTATTTTGTTTGTCTTTACCTAGCGCTTGCTACAAATTGCAAATCAATGACTATTTTACACTGTGGAATGTGTTGTAGTTATCTCATGCTCCAAATAGTTGATATTACCGATGAACAACCAATTCTATTCAGTATTATGCTATTATGTTGAGCTATTAAATGAGATTATTTGTTGTTGTTAATGTTGTTTACAATAATGGTGCAGAGGTTGTAAACTCATTAAGGGATCACCCTCTCGGGTCTTTTAGAGACCAAAGTGTAGGAGGTCTTTAAAATCCTCATCAATTGGTCCAGGTCCTTCGAGCTGCCCTTGATTGGAAATTGTAATTCCATAGGTAGATTAGAAGACCAACCAGTTACAAAGAAAACAACCAAATAAGTAGAGGGGAGAGATAGGAGGGATTCAAAGGGAGAGAGAGATGGATGGAGGGAGAGAGATAGAGGGTAGAGGGTTAAGGGGTAGAGGGGAGGGAGATAAGAGTGAGAGAGAGAGGGACTTGAGAGAGGGAGAGGGGGTAGGAATGTGAGACTTGAGAGAGAAAGGGAGGGAGCGAGGGAGTGGGAGAGAGATAGAGGGTAGATGGTTTAAGGGATTAGATTTTAAGGGTTAATGGTTTAGGGTTTAGGGTTAAAGGTAGAGGGGAGAGAGATAGAGGGAGTGTGTGAGAGAGAGAGACTTGAGAGAGGGAGAGGGGGTAGGAGGGAGAGTCTTAAGAGAGAGAGGGAGGGAGTGGGAGAGAGATATAGAGAGAGAAGGTTAAGCGTAGAGGGTAGAGGGTTTAGGTTTTAGGGTTAAAGGTAGAGGGGAGAGAGATAGAGGGTAGAGTATTTAAGGGTTAAGGGTAGAGTGGAGAGACTTAGGAGTGAGTGAGTGAGAGAGAGAAAGAGAGTTAGGAGGGGGAAGGGAGAGGGGAGGAAAGGGAGAGAGAGAGAGGGACTGGTGCTAGGATAGAGAGACTTCAGAGAGAGAGAGAGAGGGAGGGAGTGGGAGATAGATAGAGGGAGAAAGGGTTAAGGGTAGAGGGTAGAGGGTTTAAGTGTTTAGGGTTTAAGGGTTAAGGGTTTAGGGTTTAAGGTAGAGGGGAGACACATAGAGGGAGTAAGTGAGAGATAGAGAGAGACCTAAGAGAGGGAGAGGGGGTAGGACAGAGAGACTTCAGAGAGAGAGAGAGGGTAGAGGGTTTAAGGGTT
>VDFB02196535.1:0-17294 GCA_007258455.2 Sequoia sempervirens | reverse complement strand
AAAGAACATAACAAATGGCTCTCGGCATGACTTAATGTATTCTTTATGTCTTCTCCCCGACTTTGATGTGTCACAGCGAAAGCGATAACTAAGGGGAATGTCTAGCGTTAATGTTGCCTTCAGCATAACGTGTCATCGATGGAAATAAAAAGGAATAGGGCAAACATTTTGAGTTTACTCTTTTTGCTGGGTATCAAACCCTAGCCTGGTCACCATCTTGAGTGTTTAAGTTTCTGTTGTTGCTGACTGTAATGGTTTTTACAATGGTTTATGGAAGGTTTATTTGGTGCATTTTTGGCTGGAAGCTCGACAGTGATTGATGGAGCCATGGGAGTTACAGATTTGTCTGGTATTTTTATTTATGCGTTACATGCTGCTCATACTGGTTTATAATCACCATTTTATTCTAACTTCTCTCTGCATCTCAGTCAAATGATGCCCTGACTGAGTATTGTCATTTATGCATTAGAGGTTATGATTTTCTGTGGTGGACAGTTGTGCTTTTTATGCAGAAAAATGAACTCATACGTTATAGATTTGTTGAGAACAACTCTTAGTTGGGTTGGTTGTTCTGCCGTCACTCCTGAAGACTGTTACCTATCTGGCAGATGTATAAATAGAAGCAAAAAACTCTTTTCTGCGGCTGGCCAGTAATTCTGAGAGATAGTTATTTTGGCTGTATCAAGAGATGTATTGGAAAACTCTGTAATACAGAGTTGGATTCTTAGAGTATGAGGTAGTTAAGAGTGTTGAGTTTCTTGAGCTTACTTGAAAACAAAGTGATCCTCTGATATTATTATTCTAATTCTGTAATCTGAGTAAGGGGTTGGTGCTCCTTGAGATTGGTGTCTCTAAATAAGGGGTTGGTGCTCCTTGAGATTGGTGTCTCTAAATGAGGGGTTGGTGCTCCTTGAGTTGGTGCTCAGAAATTAGCCTATAAGGCATTGTGAACAAGTTGTTTAAAAAGATTAAGCCAGTATGGCAGTTTAGGAGTGGTTTTTCTTACCCCAAGATGGTTTTCCACTCAGAAAATCTTTTCTCTTTGTTCTTCTGTGTGCTCACTGCTTTACTGTATTATTGTTATTTCAGTTCACTGGTTGGTTATTACTTTTCTCAATTCTGTTTATAAATGATTACATTCAACTCATGAATGCATTAATCAAAATATATTGAGATCAAATCCGAGCTATGGTTTTTGAATATTTGAAAATTGGTCAAATCTATTAAGACACTGATTCACCCCCCCTCTCAGTGTCATTTTAACTCCAACAATTGGTATCAGAGCGTAGGGTCCTCTAATAGGTTTAATCACCTTGGATTGATCTTGGTCTTGGAGTTTGTTCTAATGGCACATTCTCATGATGGTGCCTCTGTAACCAAAGCTCCGTTATTTGATGGAACAGATTATGTGTTTTGGAAAATTAGAATGGAAGCTTTTCTTGTTTCTTTTGATGTTGATGTTTGGAGCATGGTTTTAAATGATTATAATGTACCAGCCACTATTCCCACTGATCCTGCTGAAAAAAAGAGGTATGAAACAAATGCCAGAGCTAAGCATGCCATCTTGTGTGGGTTAACTAAAGATGTGTTCATTAAAGTCATGCATTGCAAATCTGCTCATGAAATTTGGGAAAAAATTGAAACTATATATCAAGGGAATGACAAAGTCAAACTGTCAAAAATCATTACACTCAAACATTAGTTTGAGGAGTTGAAAATGAAGGATGATGAAAAAGTGGCTGAATATTTCCTAAGAGTTGATGAAATTGTCAATGCAATGAAAGGTCTAGGTCAAGAGGTTATTGAATTTGATGTGGTCACAAAAGTTGTTAGAACCTTACCATCCAAATTTGAATCTAAGGTTTCTGCCCTAGAAGAAAAGAAACACTTTGATAAGCTTACCTTAGACAGCCTGTAAGGAATACTTACTGCCTATGAAATGAGAACTAGCAAAAATAATTCAACAGGAAAAGAAACTGCCTTTAACACTGAAAAGAAAGCAAAAGTCGAAGTCAATGAATCAGAGTTGTCAGATTCTAAAGAATCCCATTTTCTTAGAAGATTTAAAAAGGGATCAGGAAAATATAAGGGAAAACTTCCCTTTAAATGTTTTAACTGTGGCAAAATAGGTCACTTTGCTGCAAAGTGTCCCTATGATGATCAAATCTGTGACAATGAGACAACTGAAAAATAGCCTATGAAGAAGGCCTTCAAACCTAAACGAAACTTCAATTTCAAAAAGAAGAAAAGTATGTTTAGTAAGGATGAATCTGATATTGAGTCTGAAGATTCATCAGTTGAAGAAGATGAAACTTTGTTCATGGCTGAAATTACTCAGCAAAATGATTCAAACACCATTGATATTGAAGAAGGTGAAGTAGATCTTGAAAGTGAGCTGAAATGTGCTTTACAAGAGGTCAGAAAACTCAGAAAACAAGTTCTTGCTCAAGAACATAAACCCGATCAAGAAATAGTCTCTCTGAAAACTCAGCTTGAAGAAGCTAAAAGAGTTGAAGACTATCTTCGAGAGACTGTAAGTTGCAAAGATCAAGAAATTCAAAAACTGGAACAAGACGTAGTCTGTCTTAGGAAGGAAATTGAAAAATATGAAAGCACTCTAAAATTGAATGAGATGCTCAGCAAGCAGAAGATGTACAAAGATAAAACTGGTATTGGTTTTGAAAAGGGTGAATGCTCAATTGACCATGCAAAACAAAACCGCTCTTCTGAAGTCACAGGTTTAGGTTCAAATCACTCAGAATTTAGTAAGGATCATGGTCAGTCTTTAAGAGGTAATAGATCTTCATACAAAGTCAATCCTTTCTTCTATGGTTGTTGTTTTTTCTGCAACAAATTTGGACATAAGGTGAACACATGCAGGCTTATAAATCCGAGAATACCCAGGTTTGGTCTTAGGCAACACTATGGCTTTGTTAGACAGATCAGATGTTTTAAATGCAATGCTTTGGGACATTCTGTCAAACAGTGTAGAACTGATCTGTAATCTAAACAGCAGAAAATTAAAAAGGTTTGGAAACCTAAGACTGTCAACAACATTGAGCAAACTATG
This sequence comes from Sequoia sempervirens, assembly GCA_007258455.2. Lineage (NCBI taxonomy): Eukaryota > Viridiplantae > Streptophyta > Pinopsida > Cupressales > Cupressaceae > Sequoia > Sequoia sempervirens. The sequence goes on along the minus strand of VDFB02196535.1, from coordinate 14,224 downwards.
TTGGTTCAAACTGCTTTTCATTCCAAGAAAAAGGACTTATGGGTCCTCGATAGTGGATGTTCTAACCATATGACTGGTGACAAGGATAAGTTTATAAATCCTGAAGATTATGTAGGTGGTTATGTTAAGTTTGGTGATAACTCTGGTATTCAAATTAAAGGTAGAGGTTCACTTCTTCTGAATGAAGACACTCCTATCTATAATGTGTACTATGTGGAAGGTCTCGCTAACTGCTGGTATGTGGCAACCGATCATGCTATAATCAGATAAGTTTCCATGGTATACTGTACACCCTAGCCCCCTATCCTTGTCGGGGTCTAGGGTCGGGTTGGGCCCCGGGTGGGGGTTCGGGGCCAGTAGCCCCCGAGAAAAATTTTCTTCCTACTTTTTCGCGTGATCACAGAAAAAGGGAAAAATCAATGGAAAAAGAAAAATTCGATTTTGTAGAACCCTAAAATCTGGAAGCTTCTAAGCTTGGTAAAAAGGGGGTTCAGATGGGTATTTCAGTATGATGAAAAACATGATTATTCGCAAGATTGTAATATATGTTTTATTAATCTGTTAATAAAAAGTATTGGATGTCGGCTGCGATTTGCGGATGTAGCCCTGGATTGGGCGTTCACGTTAAATTTCGCGGTTATGATTTAACTGTGGTGTTTTAGTTTCTTTGTTTATTAATTAAATCTACATTTAATTATTAGATATCCGCCATTTTAACCCTAACAAAGCGGTATCGAGGGTTGTGTTTTGATTATCGCCCTGTAGGAAGGTCTCACAAAATTGAAAGTGGGAGTCTCACTCGCTGAGTGGGAGCAATGGCGCATTTCCAGGGTAAGAAGGTTGAGAAGTTTAACCCGGCAAAACTACTGCTTATGGAAGATGCAAGATGGAGGACTATCTCATCGGAAGGATTTGTGGCGGCCATTGGAAGGGAAAACCAAGAAACTGCATGAATGCTTCCATGAGGATCGAGATCTTAGACAAAGGCTCTTATGATTCGCCATGCTTGGCAAAAACTTTGCATGCTCAATATTAAAAGCAAAGACAACTCAAAGAGCTGATGGAAACCTCGAGTAGTTAGCGGTAAAAGCCCGCTCAATAAGGTATCTCTTATGAAGTGTTTATTTAATATGAAAAATGGTAGGCGTGGTCACATCGATCATTTAAACGAGTTTCTTAATATCAGCCACCAAATAATTAAATTCGTGAAAAGTAAACTTTCAGCTGGTTAGTTAGGCTCTTTGATTATGCGTGTTCTTTATCCCAAAGTCGGAACAAATTTTGGTAATGGTTGCGCAACTCATTTCTTTGGTTCACCACACAGTTTGATGATGCTATATGCTACTGGATAGGAAATTTGTAGGAAAAGCTCAGTGGAACATCCACTGTGCAAGTTATTCTTTGAATGCGTAGCTGTGGGCGTAACAAAGGAGAGAGGAAATGATTCCAGAAATTGTGGGAAGTCATGAGGAAAATCAAAGGACAGAAGGTCCCAATCTAGAAACAAGAAGGATTGTTGGTATTATGGTAAGTCGGGTCATTTGAAGAAAGATTGTTGGTCTCAGAAAAATAAAGGAGATAGAAAGGAAGGAAGTAAAGAGGCAAATGTGGTAAGTAATAAATCTGATGAGGATGCTTTGATTCTTTCCCTTGATAATGCTGATGATTCTTGGGTGTTAGATTCAGGGGCTTCATTTCATGCTACCCCCCATAGAAGTTATTTTTCTTGATTATGTCCAAGGGATTTTGGGCCGGGTTTATTTAGAGATAAATAAACCCCTCGCCGCATTGTTGGAAAATAAATCAAGATTGCTGCGTATCGGGAATCATTATTACCACGGAGGGCATGTTCCAAAGTTAAGCAGAATTTAATTTCAGGTAAACTAGATGATGAAGGTTGTGTTGTTACTTTTAGTGATAAACCTGAGGGTCACAAAGGGAGCCTTAGTGGTAGAAAAAGGTGTGGAAAGTGAAAGCACCTTATATCTCTTTGTATAGGTCAAGTACTATTCCTTCTACTCTAATTGTTACAAAAAAAGGTCAATGCTCAGGAACAGTTGCCGCAGTTTAGTAGGTGGAAGATCATACAGTTGTTGTGGACTCTGAATCAGCACTGTGGCATAATAGACTTGGGCATATGAGTGCAAAAGGTATGAAAGTACTTCATTCAAATAATGTTTTACCAGGTCTAAAATGTGTTAATATGGATTTCTGTGAAAGTTGTGTGTATGGAAAACAAAAGAGATTAAGTTTTCTCAAGGATGGGAAGCAAAAGAAAGATGAGAAATTGGAGTTTGTGCATACAGATATATGGGGACCAGCTCAGGTATCTTCTCTTGGTGGATCTTTGTATTATGTTACATTCATTGATGATGCAACTAGGAAGGTATGGATTTATTTCCTTAGGCAGAAATCTGAAGTATTTGAAACTTTTAAAAAATGGAGAAGGTTGGTTGAGAATGAGACGGGTAAAAGGCTAAAATGTCTTAGATCTGATAATGGTGGTGAGTATTGCAGCAAAGAGTTTGAAGATTATTGTTCCTCTAATGGTATTCGTAGATAGAAAATGATTCCAAGGACTCCACAGGAAAATGGAGTGGCTGAACGCATGAATAGAAAAATAATGGAGTGTGCACGGACTATGAGATTGCATGCTGAGCTGCCTTTAAAATTGTGGGCAGAGACTGTAAACACTATTGTTTATTTAATTAATAGAGGCCCTCTAATCCTTTGGGTTGTGGTATTCCGTGAGGAAGCATTGAAAGGTAAGAAGGTGAGTTATTCTTTTTCTCTAAACCTTCGGTTGTGAAGCATTTGCACATGTAGATTCCGGAAAATAGAACCAAGCTTGATGCAAAAATCAAAGAAATGTGTGTATTTGTTGGATATGGCATTGATGAATTTGGTTATAGGTTTGGGATTTTGAAAATCAAAAAATTGTGAGAAGCAGGGATGTCATATTCAATGAGAAAGTATTGTACAAAGATCTGTTGCTGCAGCATGAGAAGAAAGAAAATGATTATGCAGTGTTGGATGATATTCCAAACAATGATGTTTGAGTGGTTTCTCATGCTGGGCAACAACAGCAACAACAAATACCACAAACTCCTGTTAGACAATCCTCAAGGATAAGTAGACCTCCAGAAAGATTCTCTCCCTCTTTGTATACTATTTTGTTAACTGATGCTGGTGAGCTAGAATATTATGATGAAGCTATGCACGTGGATACCAAGGTTCAGTGGGAGTATGGAATGGAAGAAGAAATGGACTCCTTGCTGAAAAACCAGACTTGGAAATTATGCAAGTTGCCTGCAAGTAAAAAGGCTTTACCAAACAAATGGATTTATAGGCTGAAAGAGGAGGATGGAGGTAAGAAGAGATTTAAAGCCAGATTAGTTGTAAAGGGATTTGGTACGTAGTGCTGGCATTGATTTTGATGGAGATTTTTTCTTGTTGTTAAAATGACTTCTATTTGTATTGTTTTGGGCATTGTGGTCATTTAAGATTTGCATTTAGAACAGCTTGATGTTAAAACAACCTTTCTCCATGGTCATTTGGAAGAGGAAATTTATATGGAACAGCCACAAGGATTTGAGGTCAAAGGTAAGGAGAAACTAGTGTGCAGATTGAAGAAAAGCTTATATGGCTTGAAGCAAGCACCTCGGCAATGGTATTTGAAATTTGACAGTTTTATGGCTGAGCAAGGCTATAGCAGGTGTAATTCTGACCATTGTGTTTATTTTAAGAGGTTGGATAATGAAAACTACATTATTTTATGATTATATGTTGATGACATGCTTGTAGCTGGGTCTAACATGGATCACATAAGTGAGCTAAAACAACAGTTAGCAAAATATTTTGCTATGAAGGATTTGGGGGCAGCAAAACAAATCCTTGGTATGAAAATTTGTAGAGATAGGGAAAACAAAAAATTGTTTTATTCCGTACACTATGCTGAAAGCTGCGTGGATTTCATATGGAGAATGCAAAAGCTTTCAAAGACACCTTGCCTAGTCATGTTTAATTGATCTAAGGATATGTGTCCCAAAGACACAAGAGGAGGAAGAAAAATGTCCAAGGTACCATATGCTTCAGCCAGAAGGGCCTAATGTAATGTGCCATGGTATGCATGAGACCGTGAGCATTGCACATGCCGTAGGAGTTGTTAGAAGGTATTTGAGTCATCCTAGAGTTGAGCATTGGAATGTGGTAAAATGGATTCTCATGTACTTGAGAGGTACATCCAATAAATTTTTATGTTTTGGGGGCTCTAATACTGATTTAAAAGGCTATGTTGACTCAGATTTAGCAAGGGATATAGATACCAGGTGGAGTACCACAGGTTATGTATTTACAGTTGGTGGGACAACAGTGAGTTGGATATCTTGATTGCAGAAGGTGGTTGCTTTATCCACCATAGAGGCAGAGTATGTTGCTGCAACAAAGGTGGCAAAGAAGATGATATGGCTGCAACTTTTCATGGATGAGTTGGGAAAACAATAGGCTGGAAATTACTTGTTTACAGACAGCCAGATTGCTATACATTTTGCAAAGAATTCTGCTCTGCATTCTAAAACAAAACACATCAAGTTGAGATATCATTTCATTCGGTCAGTGTTGGAGGATGGACAGGTTAAGTTGGACAAGATACATACAGATGTCAATCCAGTGGATATGTTTATGAAGGTGGTGACAAGGGAGAAGCTGAGCTCCTCTTCAGCTTCGGTTGGTCTTCAAGGTTGAATTCAAGTATAATAGAGCAGCAGGGTCCAAGGTCCTTATTTTCAGTGGGAGCTGTAATTGTAGCAGTGTCATCCAGAATCAATCTCCAAGTGGGAGATTGTTGGTATGTGGTGACTGATCATGCTATACTGTATAGCCCATGGTATAATATACACCCTAGCTCCTATCTTTACCAGGGTCCGGGGTTGGGCCGGGCCCTGGGCAGGGGTTCGGGGGCGGTAGCCCCTGAGAAAAATTTTCCTCCTACTTTTTTGTGTGATCACCGAAAAAGGGAAAAATCAATGAAAAAGGAAAATCCAATTTTGTAGAACCCAAAAATCTGGAAGCTTCTAAGCTTGTTAAAAAGGGGTTCGGATGGGTATTACTGTATGTTGAAAAACACAATTATTCGCAAGATTGTAATATGTTTTACACTGGATAATAAAAGTATTGGATGGCTGCGGTTTGGTGGATGTAGCCTAGATTGGGTGAACCACGTTAAATTTCTGTGTTATGATTTAATCTGTGTGTGTTTTAGTTTCTCTGTTTATTAATTAAATCTGCATTTAATTGTTAGATATCTGCCATTTCTAACCCTAACACAATCTTCTAAGTGTTAGTCAAATCTGTGATAGTGGTTATCATGTTCTTTTCAATTCGCAGGGATGTGAGATTAAGAACAAGCTTGGAAAGGCCATTGCAGCTGGAAGGAGGACAAAAGGAAATGTGTACAATCTTCTCGACACATCAAGCAATGACAATAATCAAGAACAAGGTCTATTAATGGTGAAAAATTCTTCATTGGAGTGGAGAAGAAAGAGCAATAAAGATGCTTCTGAGAAAACTCCTTGTGCACTCCTTGCACAAGAGCTGCCTTCCAAGTCTTAAGAAGAAGCAAAGACTCAGGGGGAGTCTAGTATGGTAATATGTTTTACCCCTATGGAGTCTAGAATGAGGTATGACATCTTGTATTTGCTTTTGGTGATATAAGATGTATAGAAATGGCTTGTAAATGCCACTAGTTCATTCTATTTTTGAAATACAAGTTAGAAGTACATTGACAGATCTTTGGTGAGGTTGTTGCTCAATTCTTAAGGTGCTGATGAATCTAGTGTCTTGCCAGTAAACTAGACAGTATTTTGAAGGAAGAGAAATGGCTTAAATTCCTTAACCTTTTGTTATTTCTGACAAAGGTAATCATCCGATTTGAAAGGTAATGGATAAATATCTGCATTAAGGAATGTTTTTGCTTGGTCTAGTGGTTGACAGTTTTCAGAAGTTTTTGGAAATATAGTGCACTTTGTTCTTAATAAACTTTTTGGTTGCTTGGGCTTTGGAAATAATGGTATGTCCTTATGACATCTTTGAGCAGTATGGAGACATTTAGATGAGTTCCTCAATTTATTAAAAATAAGAAAGTCTTTGTTCTGAAGTGATGTCGATGTATTTATCTTTGGATAACAGTGTTTGAAAAACATGCTTGATGTTATGAGTTATTTTTGTGATGATATAATTCGGTGTTGTGTGAGGGCTGAGATTAATTATCTTTGGTATCTTTTATTGTTCTTGGTGTGGTAATAGAAGTTCTCATATGGAGGATGGGTGTACAAGAATAGATTGACGGTGAATTATGCAGTATACAAGCTTTCAAGTTATATTCTGTGTATGAAAAGAGTAAAATGATGTGTGTCATTTGAAGAAGAATAACCATTATCTTTGGTCCTTGCTGTGTATTGTCATGAACAGTGATTGAGGTTACTTGTGGTGAGAAGAGGTTGGTTGTTTGTGCTCAAATTCTGGTATTGCTAAATTGAAGTTAATCAAATTGAATGTGGAGTAAGTGATCTTGAACGTGCCTTGATCGAACATGTCAAATAAGGTGGTATGTAATAGGTCTTCAAATCTTTAGCTGGATCTTATGGTAGTTGGTTGGCTCCTGGCATTGCAAATTCGTCTCTTCTATCCTTTGTCATTGAGGCAAAAAGGGGGAGATTCAGTTGTGTTTTTCCATCAAGGACAAAGGGGGAGTTTGTTGGATCTTAGTTGTGATCATATGGTTTGTCCTTGATGACAAAATCCCCTTCAGTTGATTCTACTTGTTGACAGTTTCTGATTGGTTTCTCATGCTTTATCTTGTGACAGAAAAGGAACATTTCAACGTGAAAATGCTTGGGTCTCCCCAATCCATTTCTATGAGAAATGTCTATGTTTCCTATTGGCAAGACATTTCTAATGTCATAACGATTTGTTTTTACATATAGGCAGCTTTCGGCGTGACAATGATCATGGTCTTGGCTACAGAAGAAAATTCTATCAGCATGAGGTTTGTTCACTGCTAAGAGGTCTTACCGAATGAGTCGGGTCTCACCGACTAATGCATATGGTGGTTCATCGGCGTAAGTAATCCCTATCGACATGTTGTTTCATCGAGCGCTTTGTGTCTTGGTGACCGACACAAGAAAGTTCATATCGGCAAGAGTTGCGACATCGATATGATGTCTTAGCGAAATTGGTATGTCACACCGATCAGAGATTAAATGGAAACACATCGGCAAGAGTTTAAGGTGTCGGTCTAAGGTCACAGCGAAAAGGGTTATGTCTCCCCGACTAATGCATGTGGAAGTCTTTCAGCAGGAGTGTTGTATTCGGTATGTGGTCTCACAGAATACATATTGTCTCACCGACCGTGCACCGAAAAGTCTTATCAGCAAAGGTTGTAGCTTCAGAGTAATGCCATAGCGAACCCATCAAGTCTTGGCGACTAAGTCTTATGTGGGGGATTTCGGCGAGAGGTTGGAATTGTCTCAACAACTCTGAGTGGATAAACATTTCGGTATGACTCATGTGCTCGAAGAAAGGTCTCGGTGAGTGACCTCCGGTCTCGCCGATGGAAAACAAAAAGGTCTTTGTCGGCATAGGATCTGACTTGTCTCGGCGAACAAGTGTGAATTCGGGGTGTTTCGGTATGACTGAAATGATCTACAAGATGTCTCTCCGATGGTTTGAAGTCTCAACGACATGTGTAGTACAGATGGACTTGTCGGCAAGAAAAACTATGTGTCACGGCAACCATTGTGTATCAAGTGGGCTTTCGGTAAAACAAAAGATATTCTCTATGAGGTCTCCCCGATGATGGTATGCTATAGCGACACTCATAAGATAGAAGGATGCATCGGCAAGAGAACCATTATGTTACATCGACTTACAAGAGATAAAGTCTTTCGGTGAAACATAATGAAATCTACATAACGTATCCCCGATAGCAGAATGTCACAACAACAAACAGAGGGATGACTGATAGTGGTAAAGTGACTTTCAGCATAGGTATTGAAGTGTCTCAGTGACACCAGATGAAAGGATGACTTTCGGGAAAGCAAAGCTTCATCTACGAAATGTCTCACCGACAACAAAATGTCTCAGCAACACACAAGTGGATGAAGACTTTCAGAAAGACATGGTGTGCTCTACAGGAGGTCTCTCTGATATCAAAAGGCTATAGCGATAGTGAATGGAACAAAAGGGCATCTCGGTGAGAAACTTGCTCATGTCTCAGTGATTGGAAAGAACATAACAAATGGCTCTCGGCATGACTTAATGTATTCTTTATGTCTTCTCCCTGACTCTGATGTGTCACAGCGAAAGCGATAACTAAGGGAAATGTCTAGTGTTAAAGTTGCCTTCGGCATAACGTGTCATCGATGGAAATAAAAAGGAATAGGGAAAACGTTTTGAGTTTACTCTTTTTGCTGGGTATCGAACCCTAGCCTGGCTGCCATCTTGAGTGTTTACATTTCTGTTGTTGTTGATTGTAACAATTTTTACAGTGGTTTATGGAAGGTTTATTTGATGCATTTCTGGTTGGAAGCTCAACAGTGATTGATGGAGCCATGGGAGTTACATATTTGTTTGGTATTTTTATTTATGCATTACATGCTACTCATACTGGTTTATAATCACCATTTTATTCTAACTGCTCTCTGCATCTTAGTCAAATGATGCCCTGTCTGAGTATTGTCATTTATGCATTAGAGGTTATGATTTTCTGTGGTGGACAGTTGTGCTTTTTATGCAGAAAAATGAACTCATACGTTACAAATTTGTTGAGAATGACTCTTAGCTGGGTTGGTTGTTCTGCCATCAGTCCTGAAGACTGTTACCTATCTAGCAGATGTATAAATAGAAGTAGAAAACTCTTTTCTGCGGCTGGCCAGTAATTCTGAGAGATAGTTATTTTGGCCGTATCAAGAGATGTATTGGAAAAATCTATAATACAGAGTTGGAGTCTTAGAGTATGAGGTAGATAAGAGTGCTAAGTTTCTTGAGCTTACTTGAAAACAGAGTGATCCTCTAATATTATTATTCTAATTTTGTAATCTGAGTAAGGGGTTGGTGCTCCTTGAGATTGGTGTTTCTAAATAAGGGGTTGGTGCTCCTTGAGATTGGTGTCTCTAAATGAGGGGTTGGTGCTCCTTGAGTTGGTGCTCAGAAACTAGCCTATAAGGCATTGTGAACAAGTTGTTTAAAAAGATTAAGCCAGTATGGCAGTTTAGGAGTGGTTTTTCTACCCCAAGAGGGTTTTCCACTCGGAAAATCTTTTGTCTTTTTGTTCTTTTGTGTGCTCACTGCTTTACTGTATTATTGTTATTTCAGTTCACTGGTTGGTTATTACTTTTCTCAATTCTATTTATAAATGATTACATTCAACTCATTAATGCATTAATCAGAATATATTGAGATCAAATCTGAGCTATGGTTTTTGAATATTTGAAAATTGGTCAAATCTGTTAAGACACTAATTCACCTCCCCCTCTCAGTGTCATTTTAACTCCAACAATAACCTCCTCCACACACAACCCTTTAAAATTATGAATAGAGGAATATAATCTTTGAAGAACTCAATGTTGATTCTCTCCTACCTGATGCAATTAGTCATTTTATCCTTACAAACATTTATAGTGATTACTAGAGGCACATAGACCAATTCTTCATAGTAGAAGAATTTGATCATACTTTTCCAATGATGGCATTATGAGAAAACCTTAGGTTAAATGAATAATTCCTAGCTAAGTTTTTTAAATCATGTCCAACCGTATAAGAGAGGACCACTGCTATGTGTACTTGGATACCATGGAGAAAGCCTCTTTGGGCTCTTTCATCAATCATCCTACCTTAAAACATACCAAAAGTCTCCTAGCAATTAGACATAGGAAGATTTAAGATGACTTAAAATTTTTTATTGCCAAAGCATAAACTTATGATGACTTAACCAGGCCTAGTACACACTCCCTCCCCATTAACCACTTAGACATATGGAAATTAAATGTAAATTTGCTGCTATTTTTAGTCATGTAGGTGTCCAATAAACCACTTGGTGGTGTTTCCCTTCAAGTTTATTTACTTGAATGGAGAGCAAAATTCCTTTGATTACAATTAGAGAATACATTTGAGGCCTTGGTTTTGTAACTGGTGGACCATAGTCACATTTAACACTTGTTACAAAGTTTGGGGGTTAAAACGTTAAGTAGATTTGATTTGTGATGGACACATTTGGACAATAGTAACAATAACTTGCAATCTATCAAGACTTGATTACCTTATAACCTGTGAAATTCTAGCGATGAAATGATAGATTAATCATAATGTCACCTTAGGATCACATCACCATGAAAGAACTTCATCCAATGTCCTTATGAGTGCAGGTACCACCAAATAGGTATTTGTCAGATTTGTCTTCCTCGAGTGAGGGAAATTCAAGAAGAGAAGAGGAAAGCGAGACATGTAGTATGTCTAAAAGAGGGAGATCAACTAGAGGTCAAAAGATTAGAAGAAAATTCTCAGAACGCATGGAATTTTTTCTTTGCTAAAGGGGGGTCATGTTCTTATGATGAGAGCATAGGCGACATCGAGGTGCCCTTGAGGTACAAACATCTAAAACAATGGGTACCCAAGGAACTTCCTCCAATAAACACTAATTTTTGTGTCAATGAGAGGATATATCGCATAGCACCATCGTCATTACATGGTTTGGGCCTATTTTACATGGATGACATAAAGGTCTGTTACGACAAAGTTACTGAATTGATGGAGTATGTCGGACTCTATTACAATTACAAAGATTGGATGCAATTGCTTCGATATACACGGTATGCGTAGGTATGCACTGCCAGCAAATTATATACACTAAAAGATAAGGATCAAAAATAAAGGAGTGGCTATGTACATTGACGGAAGGCCAAAAGCATCGTGAATATTGTAGGGTTTATAAACAAGACAGACTTGGGTCAACAAATAAGCAACCCAATTGCATATTTGATGCAAGAGGAAATCGCGGTATTCATGTGCGATAAAATCAATAACTGCAGGGGAAGAGTTGCTAATCGATTACAATTTGAATCACTTAGTTACAAACATAGTTACTATGGGGGTGGTACGTACTATGTACCATTTTACCCAAACTCCAATTAATGACTCCAATATACCATTTTATTCTTATGTTTTTTTTCGTAATTCTATTGGTTTCATTTCGGTAATGTTTTTTTATATTTAATTTTTGTCATAGCGAGACATTGATCGTACGGAGAAGACTCTAGCCCAGAGCACAGATCATGATGTATCTTTAGGAACTTCTACCCAACAGGTTTACCTCATTGCAATTGTACAAATTAGATACGAGCAAAATGTTTTATTATTATATTTTTTTCATAAGTTTATTGGGTTAATTTTGATAATGTTTTTAATATTCTTGGTGTAGTCGACTAATCGAGGAAAGGCACCAATAGTAGACGAGAACATCCATAGGGAGGTGCAGTCAATATTATGTGATGATGACATCACTTATTCAACAAACCCTCTCGATATGATAAGGAAGACCCCAAAAAAATGCAATGAAGAAATCCTTAAGTTGTTATTCATAGTGCCTCAAACAGATGAGATAAGAGAGAGGGTTAAAATATTGACCGAGAGATCACAAAACTTGCAATTAAGCTGTCATGAGGTCTTTAATTATAACATAATTTCATTCATGGTTTTATATTTTGTACTCTTTTATGTCATGAATTAAAATATGTGTTATTTTTACAGGATTTTTTGCATCCTCATGATGCTCCTGGCCATGATTAGGGTACTGCAAGTGCTCCCCGAGGAGTAGGGGTTGGTACAAGTGTCCGTCCTGATCTTCCTGCGCATACATCACATCATCTGACCCCATCATCCGTGCCTCTATTGTCGTCTGAAATGTCGGCAACACATACCATGCAGGCATCTGTTAGTGCACCCTCTGGCAGTGAACACATGCCTAACATGTGTCAGGACATGTACCTGGGGATGCAGAGGCCACTAGTATTGGTGATATTTTAGCAACATTTCTTGGATCTTCCCGTATTACTAGTACGAGAACATTTCCGGTCACATTTGTGGTGACCGAGGATTTCATTCCCATAAAGATAGAGAAGGTCCCAGGTACTTTAAAATGTTTTAATTATTATTATATATAATCCAATTGAAATTTACTTATTGATTGCTCTTTTAGACTATTGATCCCATGATCATTCTTTGGTAGAAATGATGTTTTTGTAAAACATCTAAGGATATTACATCGAGCTCTTCGACCCACCATACGCATACCTGAACGCCCAAAATCAAGATTTAAAATATGAGCTCATTAACTGTTTAGTTGTGCTCTCCGGTGATAAAACATTCAACCGAACCAAGGTCCTTAAGAAAGCTAGTACCTATCTAAAGTATGTGAGGGACCAATATAGGTCACATTTAGAGAAGAACAAAAATTATGAGTGTCCCCCCATGATTCCAAAGAGGGAATGGAAGGACCTAGTGTCGAATAGAAAGGAGAAGGCTGAAAAGAAAAAAAAGAAAGACACCACTAGGTCAAGGAAGGTATGTGATACTATCAACAATGTAATTATATACTGATTACTCTTTCTTTTTACATAATCTAACGTATTTCAAACTTTTCATAAGCTGCCTGACACATCGAAGGAAACAAAGGCAAGACTAGAAAAACACGGGCAGCACAAACTTGGCTCTAGTGGTTATATGAAATTAGCCTCATGAATTGTAAGTATCAATAAATGAAATATTGTATCCAAATAATAAATTGAAAACAATTTTGGTTTTATCACACCATAGAAGCAAAAATCATGATCTTATGCAAAAATGTAGGGCTTTGAATTCAATAGAGTTTCCATAGAAGATGACCTGAAGATTGCTTTCCAGCAAGGCTATGGAGCCATGGGTTGAACTCCTAAGAGTCTTGACTAGGCAAACACAATCTTCCACCGTGATCCCACACACAGTAAATAAACTCAAAATTTTATTTAAAATTGAATACTCAGCAATCTATTCAATATTAATTTCACCATAAAGTAATTACATGCCATTTGTTTTAAAACATTCGCTAGGAAATGATAATACTGCACATGACATTAGAATGCAGCCTGGTGAGGGTGGAGCACAACTTGCAGATGAAGGTCATGGTGTGCATCCCGGTATTTTAGAGCATGTAGAGCGTGATCAACATGTTGAGCATGATCAGGCTAGAGAAGATTAGGAACATGATGTGGCCCCATCAGGTAAAGAGGACCTCACTCTAAAGTTCTTAAAGATATTTAATTGCAATTGGTGTATTAATTAATGTAACCTTTCGTTTCAACTTTAGAGCATGTAGAGTGTGATCAACGTGTTGAGCATGATCAGGCTAGAGAAGATCAGGAACATGATGTGGCCCCATCAGGTAAAGAGGACTACTCTAATGTTCTTTTGAACATATTTAATTTCAATTGGTGTATTAATTAATGTAACCTTTCATGTTTCAACTGCAAATCAGGATTTAGAGGGTGTTCAACAAGTTGAGCATGAGTCTATAACAGAAGTTCAGGAACATGATGTGGACCCATCAGGTAAAGAGAACCACTCTAATTTTCTTTTAATTAATGAAATACTTGTAACAATAATAATAAAACATATTAGTTTAACATTTCTTTGTTATTGAAGTAGACCCCCCTTGTAGTGGTGTCCATGTCATGAGAAGATGACTAGGCATACATTAAGATCATGAGAAGAGGGAAAAACAACTAAAGGGGGGACATATGATTTAGAAAATGATACTCCACTTCAGATTTTTTTAGCTTTAAAAAAGAAACAAAAAAAAGTGATTGTAATCATATCATGACAACCATATTTTTGATAATATGTAAAAACTGAAAGAATGAATATTATATGTTAATGAATGAATGTGAATATGTTAATTAATGAATGTTATACGTTAATGAATGAATATTATATGTTATTAATGGATGAATCAATGATTAATGTTATATAATTGGGTATGGGGAATTGAGAGTGATGTGAGGGGGGGGGGGAGGGGGAGGGCCAATGAGCTTCCACTGTCACGTGGTTGGTCCTGTTAAGTAGAGAATATTAAACTATTCTTGAAACAAAGAGAAGCTCAATAAGGTAATGAACTTTTCAATATAAGAAATGCATC